>NW_023611693.1:0-79614 GCF_013339725.1 Rhipicephalus microplus
GAATTTATGCTCGGCATCAAAGACAGACGTTGACCATTCAGTCGAATGTTCGGTTCTAAGTACATGCCTCTCTTTCGGCAAAACAAGACACACGTGCTTTTTGTGAGTTAAGTCGGAATGCGTTTTTCTCGGCCCATTCGGAGACCTTGTTTGAACCTAGCCGAACCTGCCGCTCACACATTATGAAGTTACATGACTTACAACCAAGCTAGACGTTATTGACATACGTACAAAAAAAACATACTGCGGGAGCAGAACATGTGCAGGGAATTCATTTCGATAATGCAAAGTGTTCAAATACGTACACCGCCTTTCGGTACACCGGTATCTTGGACAAATGATTGGGAGAGAACTATACCCAAACGAGCACGAAATGCCCGATTGTACAAGTAACTTTCAATACTGAAAGCTTTCTATCGCGCACACCGACGTGAGACAAGTCTCTTGTTATGCCAAAGTGCCATGTTGTGTCATAAGCCTTCTCGATCTCGAGGAACACAGAAAAAGAAGTATTGTTTGTGGACGAAAATGTCTCGCATCTCTGCCTCGATATACACCAGGTGGTCGGTGGTGGATCTACCCTCTCGAAACCCACAGCGGAAACGGTCGAGAAGATTCTGTGTTTCAAGGAAATGTAAGAGTCAGTGGTTTAGTATCTTTCTGAAAAGTTCACAAAGGCAGCTTGTAACTGCACTATGCCTATAGTTCGAAACCTAGGAAGTGTCCTTGCCCGGTTTCAACATATATGTATAACAATATGCTCTTTCCAGAAAGTACGAATGGTGGCAGAACACCAGATAGCATTGTATAGAAAAATTAATTTGTTTAGCGTTTCGAGCATCGGGTCTTTCCACAATTCATACATAACAAGGTTGTAGCCATGGGCAGAATTACTGTATGAGTTTAGTGATGTCTGTAGCTGAGCTAAGTTGAAAGGTTGGTTGTATGCCTCTTATTTTGTACACTTTGTTCTAGTTCTTGCTTTTCTATTCTTGCCTTATATCTTCAGAATGCTTCAGTATAGTGTGACAAGCTAGACGCCTGCTCGTGGTGCCGAGGAAGTTCACCTGATCTTTCAGGCTATCACCCTGTGTGTTTATGAGTGGAACTTAGTGTACTTGTCTTTCTGCTACCCCACCCACCACGTTCTACACTTTAACCTCTTGTGTATATGAATTGATTCCTTTAAAAAGTTCTGCCAGCTTTCTCTTCTGGCCTGCCGGCGCGTTCTTCTGCCTTGAGCATTTATTTTCCTAAATCTGTCAAGATTTTCGGCTGTAAAGGAGTTCCGATGCAACCTCCACGCCTTGCTCTCTCCTTTCGCACATAGTGACACTCAGTGTTCCCCCATGGGACGTACGTCGCTAGCTGGGCAGTTCAAATGATTGCAGGATGCACTTGGCTGCTGCTTCAGTAAGGAAAGCTGTGAAGTACTGCACAGTTTCATTTATGCTCAACCCATATATGTCAGTCCAACCTAAATAAAAAACGTTATGAAACTGTTCCAAGTCGGCTTTGTTTGTCAGCCATTTGGGAACACGTGAAGCACATTCGTATGATATCGGTGTACTCAGAATAACATGAAATGGATCACTTCCGTAGGGATTCTTTATATTTTTACATTGTAATATTGCTAAAAGTGAAGAAGATGCGATACTAAGGTCTATGGAGGAATAAGCTTTGTTGGCAAGGTTATGATATGTTGCCTATTTCCTTTTTAACAGACAAAGACCGGAAGACAAAAGAAACTGATCAATGAGACGATCTCGTGCGTCGCACAGAGAGTCACCTCACAGACCACCATGAGCATTCAGGTCTCCAAAGACCAGATAAAGTTCAGGTAGTGCGTCTAATAAGGACGAAAATTCTCGTTTTCCAAGACGGTTGTGTGGAAGAATGTACAGAGAGCAGGTACATAAAAGAACTGCTCAAACATCCACTGCCTCTGGGGTAGTTTGTAGTGCTGAATGTGCGCATGCTACTCTTTGATTGAAAATCATGGCTACACCACCAAGTAACTCCGCAGCCTCATCTCTGTCCTTTCAAAATAGAATATAAGGACGCAAAAGAATTGGTGTTTTTTGAATTTAAATTGTGTTTAATTTATACAAAGAAGTTTTGGCGAATGTTTGTATAAGAGCTCTATGACATCGCGGAGGTTTCTAAGCATTCCTATGACGTTCCAATGTATAATTTGTGTTGCCATTTTGGGGGTAATGTAAAGCTGTGTACAAAATGGGTGTGACTGCTCTACAGGTTGGACGTATTACTCAAGTAACAGGGTCATCGTCGGGCCCTGTTATGGGCATTTTATTTCTCTTAGCGCGCTCCAGGTAGCTACGCTGATCCTTCGGTACCAGGGGTACCACCGTGTTCATTGCCTCCTTAGAAGCCTGCGTGCCCGAAGTGTCGAGCTGGTGTTTCGAGCTTGGGGTTCGCCTGGTGAGACGAGGCCTTTATATGTGTCGCCTCTGGGGTCGCCTTCACCGAGGAGGCGAAGCCTTTGGTCCCATAGGGCCAGAGGCCGAGGGGACCTCCTTAGTTGCTAGGATAACCTCGCTGCTGCAAAAGGTTATAGCGGCGCGCTGCTGGTGTAGCTGTGGGGACGAGTTTCAGAGCAGCTCTGGCTGTTCGCATCGCGGGGAGGGGGGGGCATCGGCAGTCACCTGCGCACACTGTGCCTAGCATTAGGAGTTGCCACAGGTCGTTGTAGTGCTGCACTATGTTGCACTACATCGGCGAATGATGGTTTATTTAGGAACCATTCAGCTACCTGTTGTTGGCCTTTCCGGAAAGTGAGGTTTTGTGTGACTTTAATTGTGCGTATTTCTTTTTACTTTTTCCAAGTTGGACACGTTACACAGCATACGGGGTGAGCGCCATCGCCGTTTGCGTAGTGACCCCCAGCCTCCACCTTACAATCATCTGTGGCGTGTGATGGAGTGGTGCACTTTGCACAGGTGAGCTGGCCGAAGCGACTCTGAGAGCCATGAGCAAAACGCTGGCATTTAAAGCAGCGTCCTGGATTTGAAACGTAGGGTCGCACATTCAACTTCAAGTATCCTATTTCAAGATGTTGAGGAAGGATACTGGGGATACATTTCACAATTATGCGCTTTGTTGGGACTTCCTCCGTATTGCGATTATTTTCATTCTTGGTACTTGTTTCCACAGGAAACATGAGAAATAAAGACAAAGTTGTAGGGGAGAGAGATAGAAAAAGTCGACTGCCGATTTCCCTTAGGTGGGTCAGCCCAGGGGGGCCGTCTACGTGAAGCCAGGGCCAAAGGAGTGTGTTGCTTCTGCCGGGTGGCCCTAAAGTGGCCCTAATCACCTGGCGTCGACTCGCCTCTCAGGATCCCTTTCTCCACGGACCCAGCTAAGCCATGCACGGCGAAACGTGGCAGGAGGTCGAATCCTCCCCCCCAACTCCCCCGTTGGTTCGGGTCCGTGGCGTTGCGACACACCAAACGCTTGCTTGCGCAGACGCCCCTGTGGGCCTCTTTAAATCAAACTGAGCAGCATAATGAAGTAGCACTGCACCAATAATCCCGTACAAATAAGCCAGATTTGTCGCCAGAAAATGATTCATTTGTGTTGTAGATGTTTTGCTATAGTGTTGATGATCCACAAGTAGGTTTTCTAGGGTGGGATGGTACCTACTGAAGCCCATGATGTTTAATGACGAAACTAAATTTTAAATAGTGAAACGCTCAGTATTCTGTTTTTTTATACCCCCATCCAATCACTTTTAGGAGTTTAGCGCTACAATATAATCGCCTTTGTTGGCTTTAACAAGGTATATTTGTAATAAAGTAAATATAAAACGAAGATAATGGGCACCTATTTAGTTCTTGAAAAAAAAGTAGCCCGAAATGGCTTGGCATGAATTGAACCAAAACGATTTTCAAGGCATTCAGTAGATGCTATGTACAAGAAAACACGGATGACTGACTGTCTGGAATAGTGCGTCTTTGGCCAAGAAAGAGCACTGGTTCTTCTAGGCTAGTAATCGCAATTACTTTCTAAAGAAAAAGCACGGCACTGAAGGAAGCACAAGGATGATGCTATTTTTTTCTTTCAGATATTTATTTACCATACATTACAATGATTTCACACAGCTAATTTATGCTAAAATAAAAGTATTCTATTATAGAGCCAATTACTAGCTTTAGTGCTCAATGCTGACGCTATTGCTCTATGTAGATTTTCACCACCGTGTAGATTTTTGGTATGTAAAGAAGAGGAACATACTGTCATAAAAATGTTTGAGCAGTCGTATCTTCAGTTGGAAAAAAGTGCATTCTTTTCAGTTTCACATAAGGTGCATTTGGCTTTTTTAGAAAAAAAAACGCCGAATACGTATGCCACTGTTCTGCAGACTTTTACTAGATAAGACAAGGTCCCACCGTGGATATTTCTGACAGTTGTGGATATTTCAGACAGTTGCACCATCTCATGTGGTTGAGATGGTGCAACTGTGTGATAAAATCATGAAAAACAGCGTTAAAATTCGAGCATTCACAGCATATCCACACAGTGAATGATGATGAGTAAGAGAAGCGTTCCTCTGTCCGTCCGTCCGTTCGTTCGCGCGTCTGTCTGTCTGTCTGTCTATCTCTCTGCTCATTCGTCCGTCCTTTCATACATCTGTCCGTCCGTCCATGCATCCCCGCGCGTGTGTGTCCTTCTCCATGCGTCTGTCCGTCTGTGCTTGAGTCCGAATAGAAGTTTTGCCCACTCATCATTCACTCCGTGGATATGCTGTGATTTTTTAAATGCGAAGCATTTCTTGGCGAACTTAAGTGACTGAGCATCTATCGATCTAGCCGCCTACGTCTTTAGCTCTCCTGGCCGTTTGGATTGTGGGATCAATACAAACTTGGTATAATATAACAAGCTTGTATGCAAACATAAATGACCTAGTCATAATGTTCAAATCATGATCTGTATGTCATAAATGTCATAGTTTACATGTTATGGTCTTGCTTCTCTTGCGCTGGTTTCATTCATACAGCATGTTGCAAAATTTGTATGGTATGTTTTGACTGCAGGGCGAACACAAGCAACATAACCTAACATCAAACTCATGGCAGGCGTGTTATGTAAAAACATTATACATGCCATGCTTAAGATGCACTCGCGGCCATTTTGCTAGCTTCTCATGACCCAATTTCAGTATTATCGGACGTGAATGGACGACGAAGGTACGTGACTGTGATAACATGAGAATTATTAGATGCATGTCATGTAGCAAACATGACTACATGCCGTGCTCATGATGCGCGCTGCGGCTGTTCTCTAGCTTCACGTGTAACAAATTCGGTATTACGTGACGCGAATTGACGACATAGGTAAATGACAAGTCCAAACATGATGATCATGACATGCGTATCATGTAACTACATGATACGCCCCACACTCATGATGCCCTCGGCGGTCGTTTGCAACCTTTACATATGCCAAATTATATTATTACGTCACGTGAATAGATGACGAAGGTATGTGACTGTTGCAAAACATGGTAGTCATGAAATGCACGTCATGTAAGAACATTATTACAGGTCACACTCAAGGCGCCAATATACCTCAACGTGAGCCGGCGCTCACGCGCACCGGCGTTCGTTTTATCGCGTCACGCTGGCGATGCCACGCCAGGCACCGATTTCAACCTAGTAGAGATCAGTGGATCTGCCCACTGACCTTCATTGTGGATTTGCATGCATATATTCGTAGGCGCGCCCCACGTAGCGTTGCTTTGACGCATGCGCCTTGAGCACACACGGCGTCCTTCCATCACGAAGGGAGGCAGACGCGCTGCTGTCTAAGTAACGTCGTCGGCGCGAAATGCAGCATGTAGCACTTCGCGCCAGTTGCCACCAGGCCACGCCGTCGGATGCTGGTCATGCCGGCCGCGCCTAGCATCACACTGTAGAGTTCTCGCGTTTTGCTAGCGTAGCGTCACTGCGGTAAGTCGGTGCATGCGTCAAAGTTGCGTCGGAGTATATTGGGCTCTTTATGACGCGTTCGCCACTGGTGCGCTAGCTCCACATTTACCAAATTTGGTATCACGGGAAGGTAATTGACACGTCCAAACCCGATAATCATAATATGTGTTTCATATAAAACGTGACTATATGCTACGCTCACAGCGTTCTCGCCGCCGTTTCACCAGTTCCACACATACCAAAGTTGGTATCAGGTGACGTTAATAGACGCCGAAGGTAAAGTGAACGTCCAAATATAATAATAAGGACCTGGAGGTCATGTACGGCAGAATTTAGCTTCGCCTATTAACGTTGTGTTGATTTTACAGTGACCTATCACCCATCCTCTTTCTTGCTTCGCATATCATCGATTCCCACTGTACGTGGTATCTGACAATTTTTTTTATTAGAGCCTGTCTTAATTTCAGCACCTTTCGCATAACATACCTCTCTTTGAAGTTTTACACTACCTAAAGCTAAAATAGTTTGTTTTGGCAGGCCATGAATATGTTGACATAGTATTCGCTTGTGGTTTAGCATGCCGAGGTTGTACAAGATTGCTGTGTTGGCTTAAAGCAGGCATAGTACCTAAAGCTGAATCATTCTGCTTCAATGGGCCACGATCAGGCTGGCCTGGTAATTGCTTGTGGTTTAGCGTGTTTGGATTGTACAGGATTGTTTAGTTAACTGAAGGCAGGTCATTCTTCCTGCGCGTCGGTAACATTTATGTTGTCCGTCTTTGAATATTAAGGATTCTGTATCTAGTTTATTTCAAATGCGAAGCATATCTTAGCAAACTTCGAAGAGTTTGGGCGTATCTATCTATCTATCTATCTATCTATCTATCTATCTATCTATCTATCTATCTATCTATCTATCTATCTATCTATCTATCTATCTATCTATCTATCTATCTATCTATCTATCTATCTATCTAGCCACTTGCAACTTTAGCTCTCCTGGCTGTCTCGATAATGGTATTGATACCAAAGTTAGTATGGCATAACATGACTGTATCACGAGCGTAACTAAGTAGTCATAACATTAAAATCTTGATCTGCACACTATGAATGTCATAATTTACATATCATGGTCTTGCTGCGCGTGCAGTGGTTTCGTTCACATGATGTGTTGCAAAATCGGTATGGTATGGCATGACTGCATCGCAAACAAAAGCGACAGACCCCGACATGAAAATCATGACATGCGTGTCATGTAACAACACGAATACATGACACACTCATGATGCGCTAGCGGCCGTCTCACTAGCTTGGCATATACCAAATTTGGTATTACAGGACGTGAATGGATTACGATGGTATGTGACTGGTGCAAACATGGTAATCACGACATGCGTATCGTGTAACGACATGTCTACATGCGCTCATGATGCGCTCGCGGCCATTACTGGTTTCACATAAACCAAATTTGGTATTGCCTGACGTGAACTTACGACATACGTAAATGACATTAACAACATAATCATGACATGCGTGTCATGAACAACATGACCAGAAGCGACACTTCTGATGCGCTAAAAGGCTATTATGCTAGCTTCACATATGCCAAAATAGGTATTACGCCACGTGAACGGGTGCTCAGATTTGGGCGCACGTTAAAGAACCCCAGGTGGTCGAAAATTCCGGAGCCCTCCACTACGGCGTCTCTCATAATCATATGGTGGTTTTCGGACGTTAAACCCCACAAATCAATCAATCATCAATCAATCATCAGCCACGTGAACGGATAACAGAGGTATGTGACTTGTGCGAACATGATAAGCAAGAGATGCATGTCATGTAAGAACATGTCTACATGCCACACTCTTGGGGTCAATACACTTGGACGTGACTCGATGCGCGTGGACGCTGGTGTTCGCTTCGTCGCGTCACACCAGCGATGCTATGCCAGGCGCTGTTCTGCCGGCCATACACCCGCAAGCGCGCGCAGTGCTGCGTTGCTTTGACGTATGCGCGTTTCAGTTCCCCCGGCGTCCCTCCGTCACAAAGAAAGGCAGACGCAGTGCTGTCTGGGTAACGCCGTCGGTGCTACAAGCAGCATGTGTATTGCGCGCTGGTTGCTGCCGGGTCCCGCTGACGGACGCTGGTCGCACCGGTCGCGTCTGGCGTCAGACTGTATAGTGCTCGTGGTTTGTCAGCATAGCGTCGATGCGCCCAGCTTGTGCATGCGTCGACGTTACGTCTTTGTATATTGGGCCCTTCATCATGCGCTCGCAGCCATTTCACTAGCGCCGCATACACTAAATTTGGTCTTACGAGACGTCAACGGACGGCGAAAAAAGGCGACTGGTGCAAACATGATGACCGTAAGATGCGTGTCATGAACAAATTGACTACATGCCACGCTCATGATACGCTCGCTGCCGTTTCGATAGCTCCACGTATACCAAATTTCGTGTTACGTGACGTCAATGGATATCGAAGGTATATGACTGGTTCAAACATGATATTGATGACGCACGTGTTATGTAAGAACACGACACCATACAATGCCTTTGATGTGGTCACTGCCATTTGGCAGCTCCACATGTGCCAAATTTGGTATCACGTGACGTGAAGTGACGACGAAAGTAAATGCCACGCCCAAACACGATCATCATAATATACCTGCTATGTAAATCATCACAACACAGCACGCTCATGATGCGCTCACGGCTGTTTCGCTAGCTTCACATGTACGACGTTTGGTATTACTGGACGCGAATAGAGATTTCCAGACATGTTAATCAGGAAGAGCATATCTTGTAAAACATGGAGGAGGAAAGATTAAGCAAAAAATGACTACGCGTTACGCTCATAGCGTTGCCATGGCCGTAAGCAAAACATACTGCGTGTTACGCTCATAACATGGTCATGGCCGTTTCGCTAGCTCTACATATACGAAAATTTGTAACACTTGACGTGAATAACGTGAATAGACGACGAAGGTAAATGACATGTTTAAACATGATAATCTAGATATGCGTGCTATTCCAAACATGACTACATATGTCATAGTGTCATTGCGGTCGTTTGGCTAGTTCCACATATACCAAATTATTAGGCGGTCCGAATAGATGAAACAGGTAAATGATACCTCCAAACTTGATAATCATGGCATGGAAGTCATGTACGGCATAACTAAACTCCGCCTCGTGATAGTGTGCCGACTTTAAAGATATATATCAACATTCGTCATTCGCGCTCTACATGTCATCGATTTCCACTGTACGTGGCATCTGCAAGTTTTTTATTGACTAAAGAAGTACTACGGGGCTCGTTGACATGACCAGTTCGGCCCCCGTGGCTTTTTTTTTGCTCGCGCCCGATCCTCTGGGGCCTTATACAACACTGCTAGAGCTTGTTACCCATCAGGTTTAGTATAACTATAGAACATTAGGAGAACATTACGTCATTGTTAGGATAACTATAGCAACAGAGTTAACTGCGTAGATTCGCATGTTGCGATTCGGACGCCTGTTGGACCCGTCGAGGGATCTCAAAATGGATAGTTATATGTGCTCACAATGTTTAAAGAAAAGCAACTTCACGTGACCAGATATATTGCAGGGTATGCTATCTTTCAGAACACAGAAGGATGCGGCTCGCCACTGCGAGTATAAGCTTTCGCCCTAATGTGTCAATATAAAGTATTTCATTATTCAGGTGTTAATCGACCAGCGCAAGGTAGCAGACAAGTTCTTCTTCCAAGTTAACCTCCTTGTCTTCTCTTTTGTTCTCTTTCTCTCTTTTGTAATCTATTGCCAATTTCTTAGTTAATTTTCCGCTGTTGATGCGTCTGCGGAACACATGATTTTCATCAGCAGCAGGGTCGTAGCAATGAAAATCGTACAGCACATTACTGGGATATCTATTCTGCTGTAGAGAAACATTTAATCGAATTAAGGCTGTTTTCATGGCGGATTTTTTTTGGTAATAACCATTTCTTCTAACCCTTTTATATTTTATTAGATTTACAATTTATTTGTTGTCCCATCAATTGATTAGTTTTTCAGCCAATGCCGCAGAGTCTGCGTGAGACATACGTTGAGGCCATTACATCATCATCATCACTTGCGCCACGAGATCCACGCCCTCACGTGCAGTTGTTCGAAGGCCTGCAGATCGCAAGAAGGTAGGAGGCGAGACAGCGTGGCCACCCCGAGCTTCAGTCATGCAATGCCACGTCCACTGCAACGCCACGCTGGATAAGCGGTTCAACGCAGGCATCCATGGTTTCCGGATTCAGAATGCATCCGGCCTACCCAGCAGTTTTTTCACGGAGGCCCCCTCCCTCTTCAAGCTGATGCCTGCCGCGTCACTGTTTCTTGGTCGTGAGCGGGGGCCTGCAGCAGCGCTTCGACGGACAGGTTCTCTTTCAACAATGGCAAGTACCATGGGCACAGAATTTTGCATACGCAGCCAAGGATACGGTGACACTAATTTAGCCCTTGCTAAGAATGTAGCAGTTGAAGCTGATGAACGTCTTTTGACAACAGTTTAGGAAGTATCTATATACGCGGCAGTGGCATAGGCGGGCACATAGCTCTTACTGGCTCAGTGTTCCTGACATTGGCCGCTGCCGAAAAAAAAATGGGGGGCTTATGAAACACTTGATTGCGCCACCTTTTGATGCTTGCTTATTCTAGATAGAAAAGAAAAAATGGCAAGACCAGTGCACCATACAGGTTGTCAAGCAAACGACCAGCCAAGGTTGTCTTTTTGAAGACCCCACAGCGTCCCTTCCGCAAATAGACGGTCACTGGGAGGAATGATTCGGTTTGGATTTAATATTAGTACTCTGCTATATTTGCGTTATTTCAGGGAGTGATAAAGTCTAGCTCAAATGCTCTAATTTTTTAGCCTGCCTCTGAATTGTCAGCGACTGATGTCCCAGATTTATTGTGGGTTTCGTATATATTAGTGACATTAGCGAAGGTGAATCTGGTTAAACTTCGTGTGCTCAGCCCCCGTTCCCCCCAGAAGCCAATGAATTTCGTATATAATGACAGAAAATGCTTTGAGCCTAGAAGGAGCAATCGAATTGCGCGATGTCACAATGCTTTTGCGCTGGAATTTCAATGTGGCACCGCCACCCGCAATTTTCCTCTGTACGTTTTCTTGTTAACGAAGTGTTTCCTGGTGATAAGTTTGGTAATATTCAAACGAAGAAAGAGAAAGTGATGAATATAGAAATAATTTTGGCCGATCCATTATCTTTTTAAAATAAAACGCTCGTGTGAGTTTCCAGTTCTACAGTGGTTCTACAATGCAATTCACTGGCAGGAGAAATGTCTGTGATGCTTATACGCAGCTCCGGCAGGAAACTGCTCAGCTCCGCGTCTCTTGAGCGGCTGGCGTTGCTGCATAGCTAGGTGTGGGCCTTCGCCGTGCTAAATCGATTCATCCGACGTATTCACGAAAGCAGGAACGCACGTCCACTCATTGAAGCGCTGCCACGGTTATTGCCTTTACACGCGCTACCTGCTCAGCAGCAACGCACGTGCCGGTACATCTCGGCACACAAGCGGTGGACAAATAAGTCAATTGGCGACCCTCCGCTTGGGTGCGGCAGCTGTGCCAGCACGTGCGTTGCGGCTGGGCGGCCAGAACATGGAACGGCCCTTAGCCCTACAAGAAGCAATGCGAGCAATAGGTGCATTTATCTGACTGCATTCTGCCTCGGGCTCCGGTGAGCCAGTCAGTGGTTGCGCCACTGCGCATACGCTAGACAGTCAGGCGCTTAGCATGTCAGCGGACCGTTGAAGCGAGCTAAAAATCACGTGAAGCAAGAAAATTGACCAAAATAGGCACTTTTAGTTGGGGGAACAGAGAAGTTGCGTACGCTGTTTAAATTACGTGGCGTATGCTATAAGGAAAACGTGTGACACCACTTTTTATTTAACGCATCTTGAGTCGGTTCACTAAATTAGATAAATCACATGCGAGATGCAAGGGTTTGGAATTCTTATCGGCGCTTCCGACGTTATAAGTATGCTAGAACTCCCAGTGCCATGGTCCCAGTAATAACGTGACCTCTGTGATCTGCACGAAAACATTCGGATTACCGGGGCAAGGGCCCACAGCTTACAAGTAAGGCCGTGGCGTTCGCTGTGGTAGATTGTTAGCATGGTTCCTGGGTGCTCTGGACGGGCACGTTTCACTTTGCTGTTTTGAACTTTTGTGCACACTGTAAGAACGGCATCGTATAGGGCGAGGCTACACTGGATCGACCCTAGATTCTATCAGCGCTGATGTAGATGAGGTTTAGCAAACTTCTCAGCAAGTGGTCGCGTTCCAGGTTTTCATGACCTTGCCAGCAGATTTAAGGAGCGAAAGCTTGCACAACGCTCAAGGCGTGTAACGTTGCCCCATAAATAAAAGTTCCTACCAAGCTGCCGTTTTGTTTACTCGTTCAGTCGCAGCGAGGCACGACCGAAAGAGACGCGTTCCCCCACGCAACCTATCGAAAGCTATTCTTGAGGAATTTCACGAGATAGAAGGCAATTTCATCTGAATCATCAAGATGCCGGAACGCATCGCATGAATGTACCTTGTCCGGAATTAAAACAATGTCTTTCATTGGGAAGTACACAAGTCTTGCATCGGGTCACTACAGACACCATACACTATCGTTGTGGCTTCTTCGAGGTATCGCGAGAACGCAACGTAGTAAGCGTTGCATTCGGTGCGCAGTGTCTTGTTACGGGCGTACGCGCACATCCCTGGAATCGATACGTTACGTACTGCACATGCGAAGTTCGCCCGCGTGGCAGTGTTGCGTTCGTAGGCTGGTGATATACGTCCAACTAAAAGATTAGGAGAGACGCTGTGGTGGAGGGCTGCGGAAATCTCGACTGCCTGGGGTTCTTTAACGTGCAGCCAAATCTGAGCCAACGGGCCTGCATCATTGTTGCCTTTATCGAAATCGCAGCCACTGCGGCCGAGATTCAATTCCGCGACTTGCGAGTCAATAACCGAGTACCTTAGCCACTAGACAACCACGGCGGGGCACACCGGCTAGGTTGCAGTCACACGTGCATCGTATTCTTTAAGTAATAAAATATTTATTCAGGGGATTGAAAACATCACATATAAACGATACCATTACCACGAGTAAACCCAAGTGAGAAACAAACAGCGCAATTAAATATAGCACGGACAAGAACAAATAAGTGTTGGTATTGAGAACGTTCGGAACACAGTAGTGTTGCCCGCAAAACTTATCACGACTAACGATGATGTAGTCCTCGTTGATGAGAGCTAATGGAAAAAGAATATTTTATTTCAGGTCGCACATTTAACGCTTCTGCTCTACCATTGCCTTTTAAGTACAGAAGGTGTTTGCTCTTCATAATGTCATAATATTAAAAGGCATTTTGTGTCGATACGAGCACCACAATCCCAAATACTGGCCTGTTGGCGGCGTTTTCATCGCTGGTGCGATGTGCACCGCCGTTAACAATGCACTGTTCATAGCATCTCTGTTCATTGCACCTCTGTGCTGCGAAAGCATTCAATGTAAAAAATGTACTGCCGCTCTACGGCTACCTTTTGAAGCAGCAAAAAATTGATTTGTGTTTGTGATTGTCAAATGGCACGTTACCCCTTACCATTTCTTAGTAAAGCACGCAGTTCAAAGCAAGGAGCTATGTGAGAAAGAAAAGGTGTATCTTAAGGCAATCGCTATTGGAGACAGTATCGCATTGCTTCACATGTAATCTCGTGTCTACAATAAAATGAATGACTAATATTGTAACATTGTCCTAAAAACCAATCAGCGTTTACCGAGGATGATATTACGGTGCAATATTCAGCTTCAATTATGCTCCATAATTGTGCCGCGGTGTTGGGTATTGCTTCTCTGCAAGAATCGTTAGCATGTCTGCGCACAAAGTTTTTGAGCGCTGCGTTGATGCATGACAATTCTTTACTTCATTGCTGCATTGCCTTGGGTTGGCAGCTTATCAACTTGGCATTCTGTTTCACCCAGTGTCCACCACCCAGTCACCGGGAGTTGTTCTGCTTGGGAAATCGGCGCTGTTCATGGACACTGGTTCACCACTGCAGTGCTCCAACCGCGGAGTGCCACAGCCATAGTGGAGAGCGCACACGCTGAGCGCTTTTCCAGGGCATGCGCAATTTTCCTTTTTCTGCCGCCCTCTAAGCTGTCGATATCGCCGAGAGAGGCGCAACTCCAAAGCGATAGCTGAGCCGTTAGACAGACCAAAGGCGCGTAGCAGGAAGCACACGCCAATGGTTGCACGAGTGGTTAGCCGGCATGCGGCGCCACATAGTTGCCTGGTGATAATTATTGACTTGTAGTTAGTGATATAAATGGTTTCGTGTATATTGTATATAAATGTCAACGTACGCTATATTATTTTTTATGTCTCCAGTTTACACGTTGTCAGAACTGTAATAGTTCTGAATAGTTTCAGAACGTTGGCTTCCTTTGAATAAATCTGAATAAGGAAACACGCAAGCAAAGATAAACAAAAGGAAGCTGATACCAGCATCATTTTTGCTATCCGGCGCCATCTTTTTTCATGTTTTTCAGTTTGTGACAAAAATATACCAAGTGTTCAAAATTAGGTTTTATTTTTTAAGGCTCTCGAAAGCATGCAACAGTATAAGTGGTGAGTGAGAAGGAAAGTCAGTTGATAATTCTTGCTGTCAGCAGCGCAAATAACAAAAAGTTAATAACATTTATATTGACTGCGGTAAGATGGCATGCTTATATTGAAAAAACACCAGGCCTGCACGGAAGCACAGTAGCCTGATACCAACTATGGCATTAATAAGGTTTTTTTGCGTAGTAGGCCGGCATTCGCTAAGCTATTTTTCGTAGTTCTTCTGAAAAGCGTGGTATTCGCTAAACACTTGCAAGAAATTTTGTGCCAATGTTTCATGCAGTGGCTGATGACGAGGAGAAATTGTGCTTGATGTGGGTATGCGCCACAGTTTATTAGCTAACCATAACAAGCTTTTTGTTATGGGTTAGAGCATTGGACGACATCCTCGTTACGCTAGTCACATCACGCGAAGACTGATTGTTTTTTCGCTGTTTTAGAACGTTCTATAAGTCGCATTGACGCGATTGCTTTCCCGACATCAAGCCCGCCAAAGCCAAGTTTACTAACAAGTCCCCAGCAACGACCTCGCTCAGTGGTCGAATACTTGGTGGGCACCCAGCGGACCCAGGTTCGAGCCCCACTGTGTCATTCCAACTAGATTTTTTTTTTGTGATTTTGTGCATTGTGGTTACAGACACCAGCGGCGGCGGCTGCAGCGGCGGTGGACAACCACGGTGGCGCATGACCCGAGTTGTGATCTCATAACAGCTTTCGCCGTAAAATGGCGGCATATACAAGGAGCGAATAATGAAGGGTGGAGTGAAGCTTTTGATATTAAAAAAGATACGTCGCCCTACACCTGAAATAAACTCTCGCGTAAAATTTTAATTAACATTGTTTAATGAACATTTTTGTTTATTACTTTCGGCTTTTGTTTTGCCTTCATTATGGCCGCCTTATGGTCGGAGAAATGAACCGAAAGTGGTTCTTGCACTGGCTGTACGTGAAAGTTTTTTTATACACGACGTCGATGCACGTTAACCTAATGGTCATCTTGTGATCAGGGTGATCGAAGAAGTTGCACTTGAGTCCGTACGTGCTTGTCTTGTATTGCATCAACCAATGTTTGTTTGGGTCCGGTACGTCGATGTTGAAGTCGCCGACGAGCAGGAACAGTCTCAACCCTTCGTATATGCGTATGTCTTGGCCGATAAACATTTTGACGTGTTCGACTGGAAGATTCAGCGCGAAGGACATCTTCTCGTGTGGCCTAGCACCACTGCCATGCCACTTCAGCCTCCCGCGCTCGTACATCGGGATCTTGTCGGCGCCACCGCATGCCTTCACGGCACGCTTCTGCCTCAGGCGCCCACACATCGGGGTTCCTTCGTCGAGCGCGAGCCGCCGCTCAGCAGCCATGTCTATACGCCAACCCCTCAGCGCGCGCGCGCCATAACGGTGCTTCAATTTCACTATAGAGCGCCATCTGGCGTGCGGCACCGCCGAAGATCACGCGGTCGTCATCGCGCGATCGTCTCTCTACGTGTGACGTCATTCCTGTCTTCATAAAACTCACCCTCAACAACCGGTTCAAAAAATAACGAGAGGTGACTACATTCGACGGATCGCTCAGCACACGCTTTAAGTAGCTTCGCTCCTAAATAATGTAGGCAGTGGTGTTTGTACACAGTTTCGGTTGGGAGAAGTTTTGCTAGCATGCCTGTGCTCCGAGCTATCAGGCTTCAAAGTTTGTTTTTCGCATGAATACGCACGTAAAAGGGTCAGGGGCCGCACTAAGCTTTTCCCTAAAGTGACGCACCTGTTGCGTGTGGTGATGCACGGTGCGACAAATGGATGCACGAATGGACGCACGGAAGGATGCACAGACGCACAGATCAACACATGGATGCATGGACGGACACTCGAACGGCCGCACAAGCTGACTCACGGATGGACACATGAATGAACGAAAGCAACAATGAACGGACGGACTTCTGAACGCTTCGTCCCACTCATCAATATTCAGTCCGTTGATATGCTTTGATTTCATTCTTTTCCTTTGTTTTATTTTTATTTTTATTCTGCTCTTGTTATTTCCTTCCTTTGTCTCTTATTTTTCGCTTGCTTCCTTTTTTGCATGTTTTCACTGTATTTGTTCTCTTTCTTTGGTATTGATTCTCGTTTTCCTCTCCTTGCACCTCTTAATCATCTCACTATTCATAGTTATCCCATGACGCGACAGGAGAAATCGCGTACTTGTTTTGGGAGCGAACCAGAAGAATGAAGAGACTGAGAGCAGTGAGGACGAAGGAAGCACGTGCCAATTATGATGAGATCATTTTAAACGTTTGCTTCAGCACTGTTATTACCTACATTTATATATTTGAATAATTCATCAGTCATATTCGATAATAGTTTCTGGGGAAATCTCCCGAAATTGTTCTGAGCCAATAATTAAGAAATTCATTATTTCTGCTCACTCTGTATGGCGCAATTAAAAGAAAAAAGAGTGCTGACACAATTTTGAGGCGAAGAAAACTTACGTTTCTCGTTCCTTGGCATGTACTGTTAATATTTTCTCCAACGGGAGCTGCAAAACACTTATAAAACCTTAATATTAGATTTTAAGGTTTTTATCTCCCAGCTTCTGCAAGACAGCTTCATCGTCATGCACAGTGCTATGACTTTTCTATACAGCTCACTGGATTTGCCAAATCTAAGTCCTTCATGCAGTCTAGTCGCCGAAATCACTTTTGTGGGTGCTGGACAACTGTTCACTCGGGATAAACAACCTGTGACTGACAGCAATTGACATAAGGTGCAAGTTTCACGAGCTTCAGTCTGCCCGTGACGTGACGGAAAACACTTCACATGTCAACGCAAACGAACGTTCTATTATCGCCATTCGATCTCCTCTACAGTACATTTGTGCGCGAGCCACTGTCAATTCTTCAGAAACTGTGGGCAGGAGCGAACATCGATCCCGACACGAAAACAACATACAGGTATGTTGTCGATCTCCAGGAGCGACTGCAGAACACATGCAAGGTGGCCCATAATGAACTCCGCAAGGCAAAGATCACACAAAAGAAATAGTACGATAAGAAAGCAAGAGTTTCTCAGCTATCGGCTGGAGATAACGTATTACTACTACTACCATCAGATAAAAACAAGTTAATATTGACATAAAAAGGACCCTTCACGGTCGTCGAAAAAAGCAATGACTAAGACTATATGATAGATTCAGAGTACGGAGAAGTCTGTTTCACATTAACCTTCTCAGGAAATACGACAAAAGAGAGCCCGAGAATGAAGTACAGCACGCTGTTATTACTGCACAGTCATTTACTGCGGACAAGTGAGATGTTCCTTTTGTCACTCTGCATCAACGTCGCATTGGCACCCATAACCTCCTTCGGCCTCAGATAATGACGTTAGAAAACATTCACCCCACAAAGAGAACACAAAGAAGGAATTTCGGTTGTTTCTAGGCCCTCACGTGCACAAACTCCGCTAAAGAAATAAACAGCTGAGTGCTTCGCTTAAGTTTGCTGCTTACGGAGTACTATTTTAAAGTGGAGTACAGTAAAAGCGCTGACAACATAGATACCGACACGAAAACAACATACGCGTATGTTGTCGATCTCCAGGAGCGACTGAAAAACACATGCGGTGGCTGATAAAGAACTCCTCAAGGAAAAGATCATGCAACAGAAATAATACGAAGAGGAAGCAAGAGTCCGTCAGCTATCGGCTGGAGACAAGGTATTACTACTACTACGATCAGATAAAGTTAACTTAATATTGCCGCGAACCATGCATTGGGTTTGTTTATTTGTGTTTTGTTTTTTCGGCCTGGCTGCGCCGGCCTGTGCTATCACTGTTTTCACAGCGTTTCGAACAAACGCTATCACAGCGTTTCGAACAAACGCAATCGAACAGCGCTTCGAGCGTTCCAAACGAACAGCGTTTCAAACAAACGCTATCACGGCGTTCTCCATACAATTCGGCTATTCGAGAAATCCTCGCGCCGAGGGATATAAATTCCCGCACAGCCGATGCCGCGACATTCGATCGCCGACGCTCACTAGCGTGCCCGTCGTTTTGCCAGCCGCTGCTTCGCCGCCTGTGTATTCTTTCAGTTGTTAGGGGAGCACAGGTTCGCTCCAATAAACTTGTTTTCCATATAGACAACGGTGTCGTCCTTTGCTGCGTGACATCTGGTGGAGGTGCGGGGTACATGAACCCTAAGCCATTGCCAAGCCGACAAGCAAGCCCAACACGACAAGCACGCCCAACTCGTGTCAGCCGCCGACAGCAAGGCCTTCAGCCAGAGTTTGGACTGCTCCCGGATGAAAAAAGGAAAGAAGACGTAAAAACCACGATGATCAACGCAGGCACCATGATCAGCGCTACCAACCCTCCCGTCGTTCTGCAAGAACCTCGTGAGCCCCCATCATTCCGAGGATCTCCAGGTGAAGACCCGGAAGAGTGGCTGGAGAAGCTGGAGCGCGTCCGCATCTTTAACAGGTGGGATGACGAAGAAACGTTTTGTCATGTCTTCTTCTATTTGGAGGATGCAGCTCGAACGTGGTTTGAGAACCATGAAGGCTCCCTAACCGACTGGACTGTCTTTAAGAGCGAATTCCTGAAAACATTCGCTATGGTTGTGCGGAAAGAACGAGCCGCCCTTTTGTTGGAGACGGGAATGCAACACCGTAACGAAGGTGTTGTACTGTTCGCTGAGGAGATGAAGATGCCGTTCCGGAGAGCTAACCCCGAAATGGCAGAAGAGAAGAAGGTGCGCTTTCTGATGCGGGGAGTTAAACAAGAGCTCTTCGCTGGACTCATCCGCAACCCCCCTAAAGCCGTCGCTGAGTTCGTCACCGAGGCTTCGATTATCGAGAGACCTTGGATATGCGTTCGCGGCAATACGATAGACCACTCAACACCCTTTCGGTGAACCCAGTAAACGCCCCTGGATTGGCGACGGAAGACTTGCGGGAGACCATCCGCGCTGTCGTTCGCGAGGAACTGAGGAAATTGTTCCCAGGAACGCCGCAGCCCCAAATCGCCTCCCTCACTGACGTCGTCCGCGAGGAGGTTCAGCAAGTACTGGGGAATTCCACGCCGTCGGAAGCATCTTGCGAACCACAAGCGATGACCTACTCCGCTGCTGCTCGTCGACCCCGACCCGTCCCAACCCGTTATCAAGAGGCCCCGCCGTACCGCCGCCAATGTCGCCCGCCCGACCCCCTGTAACAAGAAACCAGGCGCCCAAAAGACTGAGGTGTGGCGAACGCCAGACAATCGTCCACTGTGCTACCACTGCGGAGAGGCCGACCACGTCTACCGCCGCTGCCCGTACAAGATGCTGGGTTGCGTGGGTTCTCCATCGACACACCCCGCCCGAGCCAGCCAGCGCCCATTTGAGATCGAAGAATACCTGTCGAACACCAGCCGTGGACCATCCCGTTTCAACTGTTCGCCGTCGCCCTACCCGTACCAATCCCCCAACCGTCGCAGCAATGCTGACTTCGACCGTGGAAGGTCTCCCAGCCCACGAGGGGGAAACTAAAAGCAGCAACTTCTGGAGGTGAAGTTGCACAACGGCGTGAAAATGAAAACCCTCCAACGACGCAAGACCGTGATTCAGCACATGCCCTCATCCCGACGACCCGACGACACCCTGACGAGACCCCCGAAAACGACGACAGCTACGCTGCGCGACGCGTACCCGAAATGACGAAGCCTGCCGCTGAGAAGACGACGATGACGACGCATAGTGCCCGACCATCAACACGCGCAAGCCGCGATACGACGCCCCGACGCCCCGAAATTCGAGGAAAGCGGCATCCGACGTCCAGTTGTCCATCGACGGCCTTGACGTAGTCGCCCTCATCGACACGGGAGCCTACTACTCGGTCATGAGTGGGTCATTCGCGTCCAAGCTAAAGAACGTTACGACCAGATGAGACGGTCCGCACATACGCACAGCAGGAGGCCACCTCGTGACCCCAAGTGGAATGTGCACATCGCGCGTCACCATAGACGGCACTACGTACTTTTCGGAGTTCGTCATTTTGCCTAACTGCTCCCGCGACGTAATTCTCGGAATAGACATTTTGACAGACAATGGCGCAATAATTGATGTACAGACCAGGTCGATAACGTTTTCTTCCGATCACTCCACGACGCCGCGCCGAACCTCGGACACCGTGCTGCTGTAAGGATCACCGACGATCACGTCACCGTGCCACCCCGCGCAAGCTTTATGATCGCCGTCTATTGTGAAGGTGCTGCTCCTGACGTCGACGCTATTGTGGAGACTGACCAGAGGTTGCTTCTAAACCACGGTGTGTCTGTCGCAAGAGGCATTGCGCGGTTTAAGCAACGCAGATCCCACGTTTTGGTCACGAATTTCACCGAGGAGTACCAGCATCTAAATAAGGGCGCTGCGATTGCGTTCCTCGAAGAAACGCAAGAAGCGAGTCAAGTGATCACGGTCACCACCTTTGAACGCGCACGCGCAGATGCTTCCAGGCTGCCACATCCTTTCGACGTGAACCCGGCGCTGTCGCAAGAAAATCGAGACAGATTACCGGAGTTGCTCCGTCGCTACAGCGAGTGTTTTTCCTCGAACTCGAAGTTACGTCAGACACCTTTGGCGAAGCACCGGAGAATAACCGAAGATGGAGCCCGACCTACCAGACAGTCACCGTACCGCGTTTCTTCACACGAGCGCGAAGCCATCCGGACTCAAGTAGATGACATGCTCAGCGGTGACATTATACAGCCATCGAAAAGTCCGTGGGCTGCGCCGGTTGTACTCGTGAAGAAAAAAATGGCATTTTAAGATTCTGCGTTGACTACCGGAGGCTAAACAAAATCACCAAAAAGGACGTGTACCCCCTGCCACGAATCGACGATGCCTTCGACCACCTCTGCCACGCCAAGTATTTCTCATCCATGGATCTGAAGACCGGCTACAGGCAAATTGAAGTGGACGAGAGAGACCGAGAGAAGACTGTATTTATAACCCCGGACACTCTATACGAGTTCAAGTGATGCCGTTTGGGCTGTGCACGGCGCCCGCAACGTTTCAGAGAGTCATAGACACTGTGCTAGCAGGCCTGAAGTGGCACAGTTGCCTCGTATACCTCGACGACGTTGTCGTATTCGCCCGGACTTTCAACGAACACCTCACAAGGTTGGAATCTGTACTCGAGGCCATTCGTACGTCGGGGTTAACGCTGAAGCCTGAGAAGTGCCGTTTCGCGTACGAGGAACTCAAGTTGTTAGGTCACGTCGCGAACGCCGCGGGAGTCCTACCTGACCCGGCAAAAACATCAGCCATTTCGAACTTCCAAGGCCGAAAGATAAGAAGGTGTGCGAAGGTTTCTCGGACTGTGCGCATACTACCGGCGCTTCGTCGTAAACTTCGCACGCATTGCAGAGCCACTCACGCGCCTGACGAAAGAAAGCACCCCTTTCAGCTGGGAAAACGACCAAGAAAAGGCATTCTGCGAGCTGCAACAACGCCTGCAAAACCCCCCGTGCTCGCTCATTTCGACGAAAACGCCGAAACGGAAATGCACACGGACGCCAGTGATATCGGTTTGGGTGCCGTCCTCGTCCAAAAGCAAAGCGGTTACGAAAAAGTAATCGCCTATGCAAGTCGTGGTCTGTCGAAGGAGAGAAACTACTCTGCCTCCGAGAAAGAGTGCCTGGCTATCATATGGGCCATTTCAAAATTTTGCCCATACGTCTATGGGCCTTACAAAGGTGGAGGAGCCTTTACTCCTTTGCCTTTACACTAAATCACTGCTGTGCCAGACAGTTTTTAAACATCTCGAGCCTGCCTGTAGAGGAAACACCCGCCCTGTGCCGATACGTCTTCGGTCATCTTCCACATTGTGTGGGCATGTAACTCAACCCCTCGCCACACCCCAAAACTGAGTACCACCACGGAGAACTCGGAGGCAGCCCTGTTTGGTTGCTCCGACCTGGCAAGCCAGAAGGCCCTGGTCAACCAAGCCCGAGTCGTGATGGACATCAACGGACTTCTGGGATGAGGAGCCCCCCTGGCGTTTGTGAGGGGTGGTTCGCACCGGGGCACGTCCCACATACCCCCAGTATATACACAGAGTTTTTTTTCTTCCCTCTTCTCCCTCGCCATCTGTAGTTTCCGCCACGAGATACTAATTTGTTCGATTGTTTCAAAATTTCAATAACCGTGCCTCTCTCGATCGTTTACAAGCATGTAGATGCAGTCAGAAAAACGTCATGATGTTTCATTGACGCGGTGTTAGTGTACAATGAAGGCCACGTTACTGAATGTGCGTAGCCGATGCCGTCAATGCAAATCGATCACCGTCATGTCTCTGGTGCTACAAACACGTGGATTTGTGAACATGCCACACAACGACCCCATGGCAATCAACTGCAACAAAATGGGGAAGTACTGCTTTATGCCCAAGTGTGGTTTGTCGGCCCGTTAAAATGGCCTCAGCTTTCACAAAGTCCTGAACAGAAGCGCGTGCCTGCTCTTTACCTTCGGATATTTTGTCTGCAGTGCAACGGTAGTGAGAGTAAACACGAGGTTATGAGTGAGAAACGGGGATTTCTTCCACTCGGGAATTCGCAAACAACACATGAAAAAATTACTGCAGGGCAGCTCTTTAAAGTACTGCTTACGCAGTGAATCGACCATTTATAGTATCTACAATAATTACAAAGCAGCAACTAATTACCAAATTGGGCGTAATCGTGCATCGATTGCAGTTATGGACGTTGGCACGACGCAAGCCCGTGTTCTATCGCAGGAAGAGGAATCTTGAGGGGCATGTGCTGGTGTAAGTGGAGAACAGGCAAGTTCCGCCTATATACACCCCCTGGTCAATGTAAAATACTACAGTTTGTCCCAGGAATAATCGTTCAGTGAGAGCAATACCACGAAGTAGTCCATAATGATAGCGCACAGAGCCTTTGCCCAAGAATCGGAATAAAACAAATAGCTATAGTTATCACTGATTGCATATACCACGCACTGGACCATGAAGGTTATGTGACAACCTTTAGTTAATGTACACCAAACAGCAACAGCAGGTTTCGCTCATAAATTAATGGTCAGCGGTTCTCAACGAGCACGCTTGTCTTGATCCGTAAACTACGTGTATTTGTGCGTATATCAACCTAATAAAGCGCTAGCCTCAGATGTCCTGCGCCACTCAACTGCGCACACGAGGCTCGCTTACTTAAGGCGATTTGGAGTCTTGTCCTCAGCTCCCTGTCTAAGGTCCTTCGCGATAGGTTATTGAACGACACCTTACTAGGTGTAAGCCGCCTACGCCTGTAGTTGCATGAAATAATGGCTGAAGTACTAGCCACACACTTAAACACGGTTGCAAGCTTACCAAAGTGTTTAGCTGGTGACGGGTACAGCAAAAGTCACTGTCAGCGAAGTGCTTGCTGCACACATCCGATGACGACGTGGAGCACTTTTCCTTTCTGGGTTGGGCTATCAACTTCTTTCTCAGCTTCGGGTTCTGAAGATAGTTGTTCAAGCTAACGCTCTTTTCATGGGTGGTGTTCATATGGAGGCACAGGGCAGTATTTAGACTATCGCCCCGCCACGGTGGTCTAGTGGCTAAGGTACTCGGCTGCTGACCCGCAGATCGCGGGTTCGAATTCCGGCTGTGACGGCTGCATTTCAGATGGAGGCGGAAATGTTTTAGGCCCGTGTGCTCAGATTCGGGTGCACGGTAAAGAACCCCTGGTGGTCGAAATTTCCGGAGCCCTCCACTACGGCGTCTCACATAATGAAATGGTGGTTTTGGGACGTTAAACTCCACATATCAATCAATCAGTATTTAAACTATCAATGCGCAGCAGTCGCCGCCGAGACAAGCACCCAAAGTTTTGAGAAACAGAGCGCTGTACTTTTAAAGTGAGCGTTCAAAGCAGACATTCACGGTTTTTAGGACTGCGTTGGTACTCACCATACAAAAGATAACGATCGTAGTTTTACTACGATCGTGGTTTATATACGGCGCCGCACCTCGAAAGTGCGCGAATCCTCAAACTGACGCCAAGTGCGCTTCGCAGCCCTGCCATCGGTCGCACAACAGGCCAATACGTTTCACAGGTGATGGGATTTCTCTTGAACTGTACAGTCTTAAATGTATCCTTTTCCCGTGCGCACAGTCTTTGCATCGTGTCTTTTCTAGCACTCATTAGTATTGCCCCTTATCTAAACGCTTTCCTGTTCCATACCAGCTTCAAAAGTCACCTTTAAATTTTCAATTCGGAGCTTCTCTGAATTTCAGCCCCTTAAGGATAACCTACTGAAGTTTTAAGATATATAGTACCTAAAGCTAAATTTAGTCTGTTCACTTGCACCAGGATCCTGCTAGCATGTTGATTCCTTGTGTATTAGCATTCCGGGTCTATGCAATCTTGTTCAGAGTTGCTATGTGTGTTAGAAACTCTGCATATAAGATAATTTTTGATTCACTAAAGAAGTTTAATGATGCTCGTTGACATTAACTGCTCGGCCTCCGTGACTTCCTTGCTTGTGTCCATTACTAAGTGGTGCAATACAAAAACACTGCTAGCTTGTTGTTCGGCAATGTTTTATGAAAAAGTTGGTCTATATATCTATGCACTTCTATGCAATACCTCATCTGATAAAGAAGTCTCCGTGAAGCAATCGTATGCTTTTTGTGCTTGTTTCTACAAGAAAGACTGTCGTTGTCTTTAATACTTTCTCGCCCTCTGAAAGACACCGAGTAAAAACTCTGGGGCTTCATGTGTGCAATGTCGGTGCCAAGAATGGCAGCGTATGTGGAACGAAACATTGACTATTGTTCACAACCTCCTTGGCTGTTATATGCTGCTGTTTTGCCGCAAGCCATGTGGTCTCTGTTCGTAACAACATTGGTTCCGCGATGCGGCATTCTATGGAACTGCATAGCCGAGATCCACCGGGGCAGGCTACTTTCTTTTCTTGTATGTGTTGGTTAGTATGTTGATGTAGCTTCGCCGTATCAACAGATTCATTTCGTGTAATATGTCAAGCAGTTTCGTGGTCTAAAAGCGTAATCGCTTTTCCACTGTTTGGCTGCGTGGGATTCCAGATTTGAAGTCATCAATATAAAATTGTTCCGTTCTTTATAACATGAATATTTTCGTGGATTAGCATGTAGTTCAAAAGTAGTGCATAATAATCGATGTTACGACTTCTTCTACGTATAGCAGCAAAAAATAACAAGTATAGTCGGCGAATAAGGCTGCACTTCAGTCACGATCAGCATCCGACTCATCCAAATTCAACACACAGCACAGGAGTGCGCACTCCGTCCTGCAGTGTTAACGATATGACTGCGTGTAAAGGCGGTTAACGTTAACAAGGTGTTTCTTAGGCATGCGTGCGCAGTTGGGCTTTCAAGTACAGTATCTCCCGTGCGTCCCAACTCTAAATAAGAACATACAAAACGTGACTGGATTGGATGTTTTACTTGAAACACTCCAACACATAGCTTGCTCTTGTACTTTAGGTGTGAGAGAACTTTTAATTCCACAGGTGTTCTGTCTTGTTGCGATACGGGTACACGGACATGCCGTGGTTTACCACAAGTCGGACGCGCTGATAGATGCCCCCAGTGGTATTAAACCCTTGAAGCCAAGTTCATCTTGCAACGACATTATAATCACTTTGGTTCAAACGAGGGGTACAACGTAGCAAAAGTAGCTAGTCTATCGGTCTTTGTGAGCACCCAGTCATAAAATAGATATTGAACATTTCTTGCTATTGAGTTGAGTGCGGAAAAGATCGCTTTGCAGATAACACAGGTCGTAGCTTCAGAAGTCGATTTTCAACAGCAGTACCACTTTGTGTGATGTTGGATCCCACGAGGCCAAATAACAAAGCAACTACTCCTCTGCCTTTCCAAAATTAGTGCATCGGCGCACATAGTACGCGATTTCATCGTGACGTGTCCCCAACAGGAATGTGGTTCGACCATATTTTTGAAAATAGCACGCTGCCTACATACAGCTATTTTACAGGTACATTAGCATGCTTGCGCACAATGTTCAATTGAGGAACATGCACATGCGACCCCACTATTCTAATAGAAACTGTGACCGTGCCTCTCTTTTGCAGTTCACTGTCACAAGAACCGGGCGTTCTGGCTCACTCAGGCCTCACAAACGAGGCTTCGGAAGATGCGTTCGAAAGGGCTTTCCGTTTCAACACCACATGATGGCCATGACGATGCTGTAGGTAACCGCTTTACTGGCGTGATAGAGGGCAACAGCCACAGTGGAGAAAGCATGTTCGGTTCATGCATTGCCTCCTCTTGTGGCTCGAGCCAGCGAACCTGTCCAAGATGCTGAGAGAGGCCCCGCTCCATGTCCGCCACTCGGCAGCCCAGAAGACGCAAAGGGTCACAGAGGAAAGCACGCCGACATCCGTCTAAGAGACAGCGACATGCTCTGTGTCACACGAATGGTTCCGTTTTGGCACGCTGAGTCTCGCAACGTCTGGTCGCCCACCTCCTTTTATGATCATGCTGAAGAGCGCGTGGATATTTTTAGCGCGATTTCAGTGATTATTTTTCCCAGCGAAGGATAATCACGTCAGCGTCGTATTAAAATGTATTGAATGACGGAAATTATTGCCAAATTTACGCGATATAATATTAATAATAACGATAATAATTAGTTGTACACATCCGTAAGAAATACAAAGAAACGGGCTTGTCTAAGTCTCCAGGACAGCTCTCTGTCCTGGAGACTTAGACAAGCCCCTGTCCTTAGACAGCTCTCTGTCCAGGACAGCTCTCTGTCTAGGACTCCAGTCTGCAGGCCTGGCAGAGCCGGTTACAGTGATGTGGATAGAAGGTAACCAAACTATTGCTGTTTCCTTACCAACGAACAGACGAACGATTAGCACCATTACTTTTTTACAGGCAGTAAATAAAAAAGAGGAACAAAGGAAGGACACAAAGCATACGTGGCATACAAATAGACCATGTGATTTTACAGCTCAGCGAGTAATTTCTGTAATTGCCTTTTTGAACTCACTGAACAAAATTCGTCAGGTAGTGCATTGAATTTTTTTGAATATATACACTTCTACATGCTGCTCCTTTTCTGGTAGAGAACCGGGGTACTATAAACGCTTTATTTCTCTCAGGAGTCGACGCGTTACATATGGCACTTTCAAGTCATCACAACAATTGTATCTTAGAACAACTGTCTTAATAAAGAAATCCTGGAATACACTAAAGTCCAAATCCCGAAAAATAGTACTGGCATCAATCTTACTACATTAGGCTACACTTTTTAAAATATTTCGAAGTAAACTATCAATGTGTGTTTTCCAGCGTTCTGAGCAAAATGCAAAAACTTATCCCATATCTCACTGCACTATATGCTAACGAATGAACTATCATTTTTTTTCACTTCTAGAGGCACCAAGCTTTTTATATTGAAAAGCAGACATGCCACACTTCTCAGTTTGGAAAAATTAACTGCCATGTGATGTTGCCAAGACATACCACAATGAAAAATTACGCCTAGGTGTCTGAAAGTTTCGACATTTTACACTGCAGAACATTTGCATGGATTGCAATGTTCGGTGTGAAGAAAAATTGGTATATTTATTTTTTGTGTTTTAAAGGGCTTCGAAAGCAGATAAGTTTTGTTTTCATTTACAATTTCGAAGTACTTTTCAAACCATATTATAGCATTATGAATTTCACTCTAAAGAGCATTCTTCCCCCTTCATAACGTATGTGACATGATAATAGCACCGTATCATCTGCATACAGGTACACATTGGCTCTACGAATTCCCTACAATGTTATTATTATTATTATTATTATTATTATTATTATTATTATTATTATTATTATTAATGAAATGCACATGCGTGGAGTTACAGAATACTTCGTTCGAGTGTTCTAGAATAAATAGTGATCTAGTGCGTGCTGTTGCGAAGCCACCTCCGAATCCCACCGCTGACCTCCACTGTTGCGAAAGACGGACCGATCCCGCCGAAGCCACCACTGTTGCGAAAGACGGCGACGCCAACACGGCCCCGAAGGCGCCACTGCTTTCAACTCCGCCGGGCAGGTCACCAGCCGTTTGGTAGCGTATGTTTCTCAGCCCGCGACTGCTTTTGCGCAGAGCTGATAAGACGAGCGGTCGAGACGACGGTGAGTTAAACAAGGTTTATGTACAGCATATATACAGAGGCGTTACAATTTCGGCACTGGGGCCGACAGAGACTCGAAGAGCCGAGCTCTCCTCTCTAATACATAGGTCAACGTTTCGCCTAAGACCGCCGACTCACACACATGTCGGCTCTCCGACATGTGGACTCCTCCCTCGTAGGACCGCCGATCGCGACGCACCGCAGGGCTTCTTTTATTTACACCGGGTCCAACCAAAATGTCCAATCCGAAGCGCCGCTGGTCGTCAGGGCAGACTCCTCCAATGGGGTTGCCGCGCCATGCGTCAGACCACCAGACACGAGGACGCCGGCTCGCTGTCACGTGCGCAGCTGACTCAATGCACGTTGGCCAGAGGGGCGCCGCGCGTGTTCACGCCGTCGAGTTGATCGCGCCAGGCGGACTGCGGGCTGGCCTTGACCCAGATTGCCTTTTTCAGAGGCACGGACGTTTGACGAGGACTCGCTGGCATAACAGCACCCCCGCCGCCAGACAATGCACCGGAAAGACGAGCTGCTTCCACGGGGCTCGGATGTCAGGTGCGCTCGTTCGCCAGGTCCCTCCAGGTTCGCCTCCAGGGCCATGGGGAGAATACAGCTCCAGACTGTTCCGGGAACACGTCCCATTTTTGACGACGGATCCCAGCTCCACTGGCTTGTCGCCACAACTTGTCGACCAGCTTCACTCGTCTCTTCTGACCCTCTTCGGTTTCAGCACTTGTCGATGGTTCTGCAACTTGCTAAGAACGGTTCGACAACAGACAACACACGACACACGCAAGTGCCTTCGGTCACCCGACAGAACACCAGACAAAGTATAGTACAACATATACCTATCTACGTGTCTATCGGAATTTTGTTCCCTCTACATCAAGAGGCACATGTGGGACACAAGACTCTTAAAATGACAACTCATTTTGTTTTCCCACGTACAACAACGTAACGAATTAGAATACCACAAAGTGGGCCCCTTGAGATTACTTTGAACGAGAGCGCTCAGCCCAGGTCGTGATGAGGTCAAAATTTTGCCCCGAATCGCCAGCGAGAAACCGAAAGGTTGAGAAGTTACTAGCTGGAACGCACTGCTCAATGCACCTGCATTAGCGTTTACCTTTCCTTTTTTTTCTTTAGCGAACGTCAAAGTTGCGCTGTGGAGCAACATGCTCCACTTCTGTAACCGGCCACTTTTAGGCGACGATACCTATGCGGCACCAAGAGCGGCTCACACTTTCGACGTTGCACAGGGGAACAACGATACGGCTTGCTACAGATTGACTCCTCACCGCTTAGCTCGATATCGTGTTCGATCACCCTCATGTTTCCGGGGCAGTCCGAAAACACGTCTTCAAACTCGGAACCAATCTTTCTCAGGTCCTCTTTCTCAGGTCCTCCTTCACTTAAGCTAGGCTCTAGGTTTATCTGCTCCCGGATTACTTTCGATCCCCCTTCGATTACCTCACTAGAACTCAAACTTTCTGCTTCCTCTTCCTCTGAAGCATTCAACAACAGATTTACGACCGCTTGATGTTGAACGTATGGTTTCATCAAGTCGTAAATTTTGTCCGGCCGCCTTCCTAATTTCACTTCATAATTTGAATCGCAAGGCTTCGATAATACTGTGGCGGGCCCTTCCCAATCAACCTCAAGCTTGTTCTTTTTGAACGGCTGCAGCAGCATTACCTGACTCCCTACTTCAAAAGCACGCTTCTTCACCGATTCCCCGTAGTGCTCCTTCGACAGCACTTTTGCCGCGTTTTTTCTGGCTTTCCACTAGCGCTTCAATTTGGCTTTCCACTAGCGCTTCAATTTGGCTTTCCACTAGCGCTTCAATTTGGCTTTCCACTAGCGCTTCAATCGAGAGATCCTCACGCTGCTCTCGAATGAGCGTCTCTCGATCAACTCTCGGCAGCTCGCTCCAACTTTCCGCTACAGGCGAGAGCGTTGCAACCCTCTCGCTCTGACTCAATGGCGCCATGTCGTCTCCCCTTTCTACGGAAACCGCGCCGGTCGGTTCGACGACGGGCCGCTCGCGTGACTGCTCCCATGACTCATGCGGAAACTTTCCTTTCTGGGGTTCCGTCGACCCGCCGACAAGGTCACTTGAGAGTTCACCGCATGGAACCAGATCAAGCTGCCGCGATAGCTTCCGCGCTTGCGATCGCGTGAGAGCCATGCACGCTAAGTTGGGGAAGAACGATTTGCCCTGCTCTTTGAGAAGCTGCTCCGAGTTGTTGGAGAAAAGATAAGGAAAACGATCATTTAGCGCGGCAGACACAGCCGCTTCGGTGCGAAGCTCACCGAACGGGCCTTTAATGACAACCGTGGCGATTGGTAAGCGAACACTCTGCTCCTCGGCGACCTGCCTGATCCACGCGCATTCTCCTGTGAAGTCATCCGGAGACACCAATGAAGGATGGACAACGTCCATGGTTGCCGCTGAGTCTCTAAGTGCTCGGCACGTTTTCTCATTGACCCTAATTTCTTGGAGATACGGCTCCAACAACCGAATGTTTTTTTTCTGATTCTCGGGTCGTTGCGAAGGCAAACTTTTCCTGACAGTTTCTAGCGATGTGCCCTTCCTTTTTACAGTTGTAGCAGATTAGCGGCTTCCGTTTGTTTTTCGATTCAAATGCCTGTGTGGTAGAAACCTCACTCGATTTCTCCGCTTCTGTTTGCCCTTCCCCTACACTGTCCTTCGTAAGAGACGGGTCCTTTTTGAAATTACGGTGCGGAACGGTTTTCCGTTGATCAGGTTTCCTTGAAAAGCCCTCTTTCCTTTCATCCTTTTCAACGCGCACTGCCCTGCTATGCAACTTTCGGCGAGCATAATACTCCTCAGCTAACTCAGCTGCCTTGTTTAGCTGTACTTCACCAAGTTTGTCCTGCAGCCAAAGTTTGATATCCTCCTCGATGCAGCGGTAGAATTGCTCCAATGCAACGCATTCCACCACTTTATCGCGGTCGTCATAAACACCTTCGCCCTTGAGCCATTCAATGAAATCGGCTTTAAGACGAAACGCGAAGTCAACGTGTGACTCATTCCCCTTTTTAGCATACCGGAACCTTTGCCTGAAAGCCTCGGGTGACAACTTATAACGTCTCAAGAGCACTTCCTTAACCTCGTCATAGCTCTCAAACGCTTCCCTCGACAAGCAAGTTATCGCGTCGGACACTTCGCCGGGAAGAAGAGCTAGCAGGTTCAGCGCCCAAAGAGACTGCTCCAAAGCATTTCGCTCACAGACGTGTTCAAACTTGACGAGATACTTCGCCATGTCCTCGCCTACTACGAACGGTGGCAGTTGATCCCGAATTCTAATACCGCTGACCTGAATCGTCGGAGAAGCTGCGCTAGGCGCCTGCGAACACTGTAGGATTGCCAATTCTATTCGTTTCATCTCGAGGCGCTCCTGTCTCTCGGCCTCCTCGCGCTCGCGACGTTCTCGCCTTTCAGCTTCTTCACGTTCGCGAGCTTCTCGCCTTTCTTCACGTTCGCGAGCTTCTCGCCTTTCAGCTTCTTCACGTTCGCGAGCTTCTCGCCTTTCTTCACGTTCGCGAGCTTCTCGCCTTTCAGCTTCTTCACGTTCGCGAGCTTCTCGCTTTTCAGCCTCCTCGCGGCGTGCTTTGATATCCACCCAGGCCTCATCGACTTCCTCAGCCGACACTCCCTCATCCTTCATGATCTCAAGGATCGCTTGCTTTCGTTTCGCACGGCCCAAAGTAATGCCGAGTTCCTCACAAATTTCGATGAGTTCCTTCACTTTAAGGTTCTCCATCGTTCACACTAGCCTCTTGCTGTTTGCCCCTGTTAAGAATCTACTTGCCGTACCCACTATAAGCCTACTATCAAGACGCGCAAGCAATTTTGCACACTCCCGTGTTTACCCCCTCCGCATTACCTTTGGTTTCAAAGCGCTTCGACTTGGCTTGAAACGATCAAAGCTCTCTTCAATGCTTCACACAGCCCTTCTCTAAACTACTACAACCTGAGCTAGAGTAGTCTGGTGAACTGAGGGGAAAACATCAGGCACTCACCGCATCGATGTCGCTGACGCCGGTCGATCCCGCAGCTGCCAACCACTGTTGCGCAAGCCGGACCGATCCCACCACTGCCACCACTGTTGCGAAGCCACCTCCGAATCCCACCGCTGACCTCCACTGTTGCGAAAGACGGACCGATCCCGCCGAAGCCACCACTGTTGCGAAAGACGGCGACGCCAACACGGCCCCGAAGGCGCCACTGCTTTCAACTCCGCCGGGCAGGTCACCAGCCGTTTGGTAGCGTATGTTTCTCAGCCCGCGACTGCTTTTGCGCAGAGCTGATAAGACGAGCGGACGAGACGACGGTGAGTTAAACAAGGTTTATGTACAGCATATATACAGAGGCGTTACAATTTCGGCACTGGGGCCGACAGAGACTCGAAGAGCCGAGCTCTCCTCTCTAATACATAGGTCAACTTTTCGCCTAAGACCGCCGACTCACACACATGTCGGCTCTCCGACATGTGGACTCCTCCCTCGTAGGACCGCCGATCGCGACGCGCCGCAGGGCTTCTTTTATTTACACCGGGTCCAACCAAAATGTCCAATCAGAAGCGCCGCTGGTCGTCAGGGCAGACTCGTCCAATGGGGTTGCCGCGCCATGCGTCAGACCACCAGACACGAGGACGCCGGCTCGCTGTCACGTGCGCAGCTGACTCAATGCACGTGGGCCAGAGGGGCGCCGCGCGTGTTCACGCCGTCGAGTTGAACGCGCCAGGCGGACTGCGGGCTGGCCTTGACCCAGATTGCCTTTTTCAGAGGCACGGACGTTTGACGAGGACTCGCTGGCATAACAGTGCCTACAAATGGCAAGTATCGCGTCCATTAGTCAGCAAAAGTGTGTAGCTCACTCAGCCTTCATGATTAGTAATATATTCCCCTTCGTATTCACTCCAATGCACATGCACTGGAACCTTTTTTACCGAACTCACTTGGGCTAAGTTTCTCTAAATTATCACTTGGACTCACTGAGACCAACCCGTGAGTGAGATTGCCGCTCAATTGTCGCGTCACAAAAAGAAAAAGAAAAAAATTACAGCATATCCACAAAGTGAATGATAATGAGTGGGGTGAAGCTTCGAAAGGTTTTATCGGTAATTGTCTATCTATCTATCTATCTATCTACCTATCTATCTATCTATCTATCTACCTATCTATCTATCTATCTATTTATCTATCTCTCTATCAATCAATCAATCTATCTATCTATCTATCTATTTATCTATCTGTATGTTTCCCTGTCTGTGAGTCTGTCAGTCTGTCTGTCTATTTTTATCTCTGTCAGTCTGCCTGTCTCTCTGTCTGTCTGTCTGTCTGTCTGTCTGTCTATCTGTCTGTTTATCAATCTTTGTCTCTGTCTGTCTGTCTGTCTGTCCGTCTGGGGGCTCTTGTATGCTCCAGCTATCTTTGACCCTAACCACGCTAATCTCAAATTTTGGAGTCAGTCCAGAACCGAGCAAGCAGATTATTAGTTCGAGACTATACCAGCTATTCCAGCATTTCTGCCCTTCAATATAAGCTAAAACTTTCTATGCCTGCTTCCTGTCGCCGGCCGATAGACTTGCTACTTTTGTTCGCTTTAACTCCACATTAGAACAAAAGTAATGAATAATGTTAAGACATCGTACCAAGGTTTACTTGGCTTTGAGAGGTTCGATACCGCTGGGGCCATTTCTCAGTGAACCACAGTTGTTGCAAACCACGTATCCAAGTAGCCGTACAGCGACAAGAACACCAGTGTAGTTACTAGCTTTCAAGGCCTAAAGTACAAGGGCAAGCTATGCAGTGTAGTGTTTCGGGTACAAATTTCAATTAACCTGCGTTTTATGTTCTTATTCCGAATTAGGACACAAGCGAGATACTTGCAACCCTAACTGGGCACGCACGCCTAAGAAACACCTCGTTAATCTTGCCCGCCTTGCTACTCAGCAAAGATTTCAGCGCCGCCGGCAGGAGTTCGCACTTCTCTGCGGTATTTTGGGGTTTGATGAGTGGAGTGGTGATCGTGACTGAAGTACAACCCTATTTGCTGACTATAAATGTTATTTTTTTGCTGCTATGCACGGGGAGTCGTAACCTTGATTATTATGCACTAATTTTTAAGTATATGTTAGGCCACCTTTCCGAATATCTCTAACGGCTGAAAAATTGTAACCCTGACGATGCCTTTTTCAAAAGAGGCAAACCACGCCCATTTATCAAGTTTCCTTATCACCGTGTCCCGCGTGTATGTGCTGCCTTGCGAAAACACGCCCCTTGATTAAAGAGTAAAGAACTACCGAGATAATCATAGAATCATAGGCCAAGCGGTGGCCTTTCTGGTCTCCTTTCCTTACCTAAGTTTCTGTTTTCTCTTTTCTCTCCTGTCATTGTATTTGGATGCCAAATCGCTCAAAACTTTCCCCTGAATCGGTGCAGCCAATCACGCCCACAACAAGTTTTCTTGAACTTGCGTCACTGATTGCGATAGCGCTGGAATATTTGACGCACATATAAAGATGCGGACACGCCTCATCACTTGTCAGTGGTCGACAACTAACGCTCGGTTTCCCGCAATCTGTGCCGGTGTGCATCAGTGTAACCTTATTTTATATTTACGGCCACAAGTTTGGTCTCATGATAAGTTTATTTGGCGACGTGTAGTCCATAGCTGCATTCGTCGACATCACGACCCTTTAAGAGAATGTCCTTCTTTCTGTTATGGTTGTATTCCTAATTCGTTTATTCTTTTTCCCAATGTCCAATCATATGATGGCCGAGTGGTGACCTTTTTGGTCACCCTCCCTTTCCTCTGAGTTTCTGTTTGGCTTTCGATACTTCCATCAAAATTAGATGCCAAATAACTCAAAACTTTCAATAAAACCTGCGAATACTCTTGCAGGCGTCATTATGGTTGCATTTGTACAATGGGAATCTAAGGGATACACCTACAAAAACCACCTGTGCTGCTGAACAACAGAAGGGAGCAGAAGCAGCCTGAAGTTTCCAAACAACTTAAAATGAGGGCTAGTTCAAATAACTCCCTCAAAAACAAGATGTGCAAAAGTTTATTGAAAATCATGACACCACCTAATGCGACTTTAGCGAAGCCTGCTGGGACAAGGCCGACTCTGTATGAAATTTCGGCTTACCGTAAGGTATTGTCTATGCCGTAAATCATGACTTTCTTTAAATAGGAAGGCACCCATTGCGACCTTATTCGTCAAGCGCCGGATAAGCTGGGTAACAACTACGCACCTATTAATAATTATGTGCACAATGTGATGCTCCATTCATCTGATAATGACGGAGAATTACGATAGTGCACTTATCAGCGAGTGGAAAGGACTAATGCTTACACTCATTACGGAATTAACACTTCAAAGGAGAACATATATGACACAGATTTGTATGGTTCCTGCGAGGCTCTTAAATCAGGAAGCATTCTCCAATCATGAATCGTAATCTCCCAATAGCATTAAAGTGAAAGGAAAATGATAGCTGAATCTTGCCAATACTTACCTACAGAGCAGAAACCTGCATGCTTACAATCAGGGTTGAGCAAAAATTGAGGTGTAACCTTAGGAGACAAGAAGAGATAAGAGTCGGTCAGGGAACAAGGCCAGCGTATGCCGGACAGAACATTGGTTATTGATCACATCCTCAGAGGCAGTTTTAGCTGCTGTGCTGTAGCAAGCCATGGGTTCTCTTTTGGTAACAATGTTGACTTTGCAGGGCGGCTTTATATGAAAATTATATTTTTCAAGTGTCACACATGTCCCATTAAATAGAGAGGCGATCGCCGGGATAATTCCAAGAGCCGAAGTATCGGCCCCCCAAACCGCACCACGAAAGCGTGGACAATTTAGAAGTGGTCCTTTTTGGCGCGCCAGCGGACGCCGGCTGTGGCCCAAAGAACAAGTCAGAGCCGAGAGTTGATAAACAAACAAATTATATTCTCAATATTGCCAGATCGAAAATAATACACAAAAATGCACACTCCACAATAGTTGCATACAATATGTCACCAATCAAACCAATCAATCAACGTACTACACAATACAATCAGCCACACTTGAAACAACGGACACAGACAACAATACGCACTACAATGCAGTCGCATGCATTTAACAACCAAGACACTTAAGGACTAAAGAGTTAGAAAACCTGTTCAGTCCAAAGTCCTTGGGACAAAAGTCTGAATGATACTCTTCCGAGAATCACTCACTCAAATCCAGCGTTGTTGTCGTTCCGCAGCTCTCGAAGTTTCTCTTCCAGGAAACCTCGCCGGAGTTTCTCTTCCAGGAAAACTCCCGTCTTCAATTGGCCACTCTTCAAACTTCAACTTCTTCGCCGGAAAACCGTCGGCTTCACACACGCAGCTGTTGCCCGCGTCTTCGCTCGATAGCGGTAAACACACGCTCTTGCCTGTAGCTCGAGCCTTCACCCACAGGTGGAACTCCTCTTCATCTCCTGCTCTGTCACTACGGACAGCACCTTCACCGACTCCCGGCGGAACCCCTACGCGCTCCGGCGCTAACTTTCCGTCTTCTCCTGATTTCTCGTCTCGGCTGCTCGATTAAATACGTTCCGCGCCACCTTCCAGAAAGTTCTCCTCATTTCGTCGGCGCGATGCGCAACGAAGGCTGGGGAGAGGCACGAGACGGTTCGACTGCCCTCCCCGGAGGATGATTCAACTCGGTCTGACCCCGCCCCGTTCGTTCTGGAAAAATCGCGGGCTTGCTCAGCCGCCGCTGTGGGGTGAGGAGGTTCATCGCTTCGCCGCTTCCGAGAGGAGAGGCGTCGCGCGCCCGGGGAGCCCTGGATGCTTGTTTTTTTTTTCTTTTTGACCTCGCGCCGTTTCTTCCGCCCGTTGTCGCAAGAATTTGGCGGCGGGCTCATTTTTTTAGCGCTCGTTCTGTGACACTGCCCCCCACTTTAAGAATATTATCTCATATTATTCAAAACCACACAAACGAGCGCGAACAGTCACCACACATTCTCACAGACTGTAACACAATCCGTCGCTCGTGACACGTCACATTCACAATATATCACTCAATCCAATCTTACATTGTAGTTCAATTCCACAACACATGAAATATAACCACAGGCACATGAGTACAACACTCCATCACACATTCCAAACAATACAAACGTACAAAGTTCTGTCTATACAACAATTATACAACACTATACATCACATCATCGCACAGAACACTGACTCGCTCGACATACACTTGAGACACAGGATAACAAGAACATTAGCACAACATATGTCACTCATCCCTGCCAAACACATTCTGATTCGACTTAAACACTTATCCTGTGTACTTTGAGCGGCGCTTGCACCCTTTCTTGCGGTGCTCGCTCGATCTCTTCTTGTGTTTCCATGTTCCTTTTCGGCGAGCCCTTTCCAACGACGATATCTGAGGCGTCATCTCAGCCATCGTTGTCTCTTCCGACACCATTAACGCGTCATTACATTCGACGGGTCCTGTCTGTTTATTTACCCGCTTGATCATGCCTCTACATTTTGCCCGGCTGGCCAACTCCGTCTCCTTTACACTGTCGGTCGGTTGAAGTCGTGCCGACGTAAGTCCGGTTGCTCGGCCCGTGAACTTATTCGACACGATCGTCTTCTCCTTCGCTGTCTCTTGCGCCGCAGCTTCACCTTGGGCTCTAGTGAGATCCGTCTCGGGATGTTCCTCCACTGTATCTCGTGGCCGCTGTGTTGGTGAGGGCTCTATCTTCGGGTCTTCTCCCAAACATTCTGGATCACTTGGCCCTCGCGCCCCGTCGATGTTTCCGATGACAAGGTCATACAGTGGGGTCGTCATGCATAAAGCAGTAACCTTCCCGCTGAAGTACGGGGTTTCAACTTCAATTTCTGCTTCGGGAAGCATCCGAACTGTACGGTCAATTAAGCAAACCGGTTTCGTTTTGCCGGTTAACTCGCTTTCCCGTACCAAATCTCTTCGCACGATAACAGTGGAGCTGCCGGTATCTCTTAACACCGTAATCTTTTTGTCCGCAACTTTTCCAGGCAGCGTTGGCATTCCTTTCATAACACCGGTTGGCTGTTTTGACATTACAGCACCCACAATAGGAATTTTCTCCCCATTTTCAGCTCTACGAATCCATCGGTGACGGCATTATTACTGGATTTCGGTGCCGCTTGCACACAGGATACTTGGTGAGTTTGACTCACTCCGTTTCGACATGCGTCTGCTTTGTGCCCAGTCTGACCACACTTGAAACATTTCACTACCGTAGGGCTCGTAAAGATCGTTCGACAGTTTTTCGCGCGATGACCCACTCGGTTACACAGAAAACATCGTGGAATGCTCTCTGGTGCACGCTTCTTTTCTTCGGGAGCCAATTTCCTCGAATCATCGGGACAATCTTTCTTGACCTTGGCCAAATTAGTTCCACCTTGCGCTTCCAGGAATTGATCAGCCAATTCAAGCATTCCTTCAAGTGACTCGGCCTTCCTCTCTTTCAAATACAGCGACAGGCTTGGGTGGCAACTAGTAAGAAATTGTTCTCTAATTAGGAGCTCTCTAAGTTCATCGTACTCCTGTGCTGTCCCTGAAAGTTCAATCCATCTGTCGAAATAATGGCAAAGTCGGGCGGCATACTGTGTAGCCGTCTCACCATCAGCTGGCTTTCCTGTCCGAAATCTGTCCCGGAATCCTTCCACAGTGAATCTAAATCGCTTCAACAAAGCAGCTTTCACCTTTGCATAGTTGGCTGCATCGGTCGGCGTCAGCCTACCGTACACACTGAGCGCTTCACCACTCAAGCAAGTACTCAAAGCAGTTGCCCATTGATTTTCCGGCCAATTCTGGCTCTTCGCAATCGTCTCAAATCGGTGAAGGTACGCGTCTAGGTCGTCCTTCCTTTCGTCAAACGCTACGAGCAGCTTGCTTGGGTTCAAGCGGAAGCCGTGATCTTCCCGTTCGCTGCTTTCAACTCTAGCTTGGACGGGAGTTTCGCTTCGCTGTTGCAAACGGAGCCGCTCGAGTTCCATCTCGTGCTGACGCTGCCGTTCCCTTTCCTCTCTTTCTTCTTTCGCCCTCTCAGCTGCCTGTCTTTCTTTCTCCAGCTCCAACTTCAATTGTAGCTCTCTTTCTTCCTTCGCTCTCTCAGCTGCCAACCTCTCTCGTTCCAACTCAGCTGCTTTTTCTTCCTTGGCCCTCTCAGCTGCCAACCTCTCTCTCTCCAACTCAGCTTCTTTTTCCGCTTTGGCTCTTTCGACCGCCAACCTCTCTTTTTCCAGCTCGGCTGCTTTTTCTTCTTTGACTCTCTCTTTTTCTTCTTTTTCCTTCTGGGTGACCCACTTCCGTAGTTCGGTGCCAGAAAGACCCATCTTTTCACCAAGAGCAACTAACTTTTCGAGATCCATTGTGTCTCGCAAATAAAACCTTGCCACGTGTAAAAAGTATCTGCCTAAATCAGTCTATCGGAACACTCCCCTGCACTCGTTAACGAGAACACTGAACAACACACAAAATCGTTCCGATAGCACTATCAACAACTCGAGGCTCTTTCTCACTACTTTGGACACACTGTGCACCAAAAGGTCCTATGTCGCGGACGCCAGATTAATTGTCACACATGTCCCATTAAATAGAGAGGCGATCGCCGGGCTAATTCCAAGAGCCGAAGTATCGGCCCCCCGAACCGCACCACGAAAGCGTGGACAATTTAGAAGTGGTCCTTTTTGGCGCGACAGCGGACGCCGGCTGTGTCCCAAAGAACAAGTCAGAGCCGAGAGTTGATAAACAAACAAATTATATTCTCAATATTGGCAGATCGAAAATAATACACAAAAATGCACACTCCACAATAGTTGCATACAATATGTCACCAATCAAACCAATCAATCAACGTACTACACAATACAATCAGCCACACTTGAAACAACGGACACAGACAACAATACGCACTACAATGCAGTCGCATGCATTTAACAACCAAGACACTTAAGGACTAAAGAGTTAGAAAACCTGTTCAGTCCAAAGTCCTTGGGACAAAAGTCTGAATGATACTCTTCCGAGAATCACTCACTCAAAGTCCAGCGTTGTTGTCGTTCCGCAGCTCTCGAAGTTTCTCTTCCAGGAAACCTCGCCGGAGTTTCTCTTCCAGGAAAACTCCCGTCTTCAATTGGCCACTCTTCAAACTTCAACTTCTTCGCCGGAAAACCGTCGGCTTCACACACGCAGCTGTTGCCCGCGTCTTCGCTCGATAGCGGTAAACACACGCTCTTGCCTGTAGCTCGAGCCTTCACCCACAGGTGGAACTCCTCTTCATCTCCTGCTCTGTCACTACGGACAGCACCTTCGCCGACTCCCCGGCGGAATCCCTACGCGCTCCGGCGCTAACTTTCCGTCTTCTCCTGATTTCTCCTCTCGGCTGCTCGATTAAATACGTTCCGCGCCACCTTCCAGAAAGTTCTCCTCATTTCGTCGGCGCGATGCGCAACGAAGGCTGGGGAGAGGCACGAGACGGTTCGACTGCCCTCCCCGGAGGATGATTCAACTCGGTCTGACCCCGCCCCGTTCGTTCTGGAAAAATCGCGGGCTTGCTCGGCCGCCGCTGTGGGGTGAGGAGGTTCATCGCTTCGCCGCTTCCGAGAGGAGAGGCGTCGCGCGCCCGGGGAGCCCTGGATGCTTGTTTTTTCTTTTTTTTTTCTTTTTGACCTCGCGGCGTTTCTTCCGCCCGTTGTCGCAAGAATTTGGCGGCGCGCTCATTTTTTTAGCGCTCGTTCTGTGACACAAGTTTGATCGGCGCAGCCCATATTCTCTTTTTGTTGCTGTAGCTTCGCCGGATCATCACATTCCTTTAGGTGTTCATGTCAAATATTACATGGTCTGAAAGCATAACCACTTTTTGTACTGTGTAACGAACCTGGTTTAAGAGCGTGGGATCCCAGATTCCAAGTCTTTCGAGCAAGCCAGTTTTATCTTTTATAATGTAAATATTTCACACAGTAGCTACTATATACCAAGTGCACTTACGTGGAAGGAGATACCCTCGTTACGTCGGGGTTCAAATGCTTGAGACGTTAGAGGTAAAAGGTCCGGTTTCCTAACATATAGTTCAAAATGAGTGCATGATTGTCAAGGTTAAGGCTTCCCGTACGTAGCAGCAAAAAATAACAAATATACTCAGTGAATAAGGCTATATTTCAATCCCATCAAGCTTCCTACTCATCGAACCCCAAAACATCGCACTTGAGCGCGAACTCCATTTTGCGGTGCTCAAAGTTGGCTCAGTGACAAAGCAGGTAAGCTTAACGAGTTGTTTCTTTGGCAGTCGTACGCAGTTAGCGTTTCAACTAAAGTATCTTCCGTGGACCACAACTTGGAATATGAAAAAAAAAACGTGAATTGAATGAAAGTTGTACCCGAAACATTCCACAAAGCATAGCTTGCCATTGTACTTTAGGTTTGTGAAAACCTCTTTCCTACGGGTGTTATGTCTTGTTGCTAAACGGCTACTCGGTCAAATCTTGGTTCAACACAACTCGGGTGGGCTGTTTAAGAGCACAGTGGCATCGTACCTCCCAATAACAAGTTTACGTTTCCACGTTGTTATAACATTATTGAACGCTAAATTTGAGTATACCGGGCCCTTTATAATGCGCTCGTGGCCGTTTTGCTAGCTCCACATATACCAATTTGGTGTTACGCGACGTCAATGGATGATGAAATATATGACTGGGACAAACATAATACTGACACGCGTGTCATGTAAGAACATGAGAACAAAGCACGCTCATAGCGTGCTCGCGGTCCTTTCATTAGCTCCACATATACTAAACTTGGTATCAAATGATGTGAATAGATGACGAAGGTACTCGACCTATCTAGGCATAATATTCATGACACGGAAGTCACGTGCGGCCTCACATATCTCCACCTCGTAACGTCGCGCTGATTTTAAAGTGACATATCAACATTTCTGATTCGTGCTTCGCATATCACCGATTCCCACTGTACGTGGGTTCTGCGAATTTTTCGTGGCTGAGTTTCTGAAAGTAATACTCGCCTTATGAAAATAAACGTGAAAATTTTATCGGGTGTTATCATTACAGATTCTATGTCTCTTTGTGCTGCGCTTTCGGTTGGTGCTGACTCGCACATAATAAAGGCGTTTCGCGCACCAACGACCCCCCCCCCCCGCCCCTATTTGAGGAAACTTAGAATAGGGTGGGTGCTGTGCCGTAAAGGGTTGCTCTTAAACGAAATAGCCGATTCTTTAATGAAGTCAGCAATAAGGGGGCCAATTTTACCATGTTTTCCAGCATCCGCCTAAGTAACGGCTGCACGATTTCGCAGGCGTACACTTATAGAATGCTCCACAAGTACATCGCTCACAAATTCGACTGAATATCGGCACTCATTATATCGCTGGCGCCGATTCTCTTGTGACACACGTAAACTGGAAGTCGCGATTCTCTGGCTTCTGTAGGTTGCCCAAAATAAATTTATACCAACACAGCTCTGGTCAGGCTCTTTCTCCAATGTGCCCTTTCTGTGAAAAGCCAGAAACTATGAATCATTAAATTTGTGACATGTAGGCGATTTACTACAGCTCGTAGAGCCAAGTGAGAAAATACATTACGTGCTATTGGAATGCATTTATCTATGACCGTGATTCTATTTTTCGGAGCTTCTATTTCTGGGTTTGCCAGTGCGAATGTTTGCGAGGCAGTGCAGAACTATCTGAATGAAACGAAAGGACTAAAAAACCAATATTATTCGTCTGTGTTGACGCACGCAAAGCTTCTTTCTTTTTTTCTTCTTTTCTAAAGGTTGTTTTGATCTAGGTTATTATTTATTGCTAAAACAAAAACTTTATAGTAAGTACAGATCAGTGATCATCAAAACTTCATTAAAAAATTTGTAACGTTTTCAATTTGAAAGTTACTTTACTCTAATAAATAATAATACTTTTCAAGACCGCTCAATTATAGGCCCATACCCCACAGTGGGTATGAGCCACAAGTTAAGGGCAACAAGAACAAGAAATTGACAAAAATAATGCTAATTTAGTCTTTTTTCAGGGTCTTTAGTTCGATTCCTATTAATTCCTGGTTGCACCTCTCACCTAATACACACCACTAATTCCCAAATGTATCTCCGGAACTTTACCTCTTTACACACATTTCGAAACACCTTGTGCCTATAATATCCCCATAACTCTCTGTATCATTGTAGCATTCCCTTTTCTTTTTGCCGCAGAGATACTTTTATTGTACCGCCACATACCAGTCTATCCTCATTTATTCATACTTAGAGCTTTTCGTTATGATTTACTGTTGGTACTTGTAGGCCTTTTATTCATCAATGAGATCACTGAATACCATAAAGACATTGCGAGAATACAAACTTGAAATGCACTATAGGCAGAGAACGATAGAAAAAAAAACGCTTTTCTGTGCTGCACTTTCAGACAGGGCAAGCATTGATTACGTGCAACTTGAAGAGAAATTATTAAATAAATGAGACAAAACGCAACGCAACAACATACTGGGTTTACCTGTCGTTTACACGATAATGTAGACGCACGTTGTTCCATTTAAAACTTCACGTTTATTCGTTCCTGTTCTTAAGGTCAGAATTCTAAACGTATTCACACCGCAAACCTTTCAGAACTCTTCACCATATTCAACCAATTGTTCGTGAGATTAGTAAAACGCAAAAATTTAAATGTTGAACAGCTTCAATATTAACAATATAGATGTGAATATGATACAAAATACATATAGGCAAACGAATTACACGTGTCGATAGCACAGAAAATAGGCGTTGGGCATGACAAGCGGGCGCAAGGCCACCGCCATTTTCACACTATAAATGGCTACGCTTTGGGTGAGAAAGCAACATCTTGGCCAGACGGCGATGCACGGCGGTAGGCTTAGCCACCTGCGTCTCGATGCCTCAGACACGGCCAACGAAGGCTTGGTTTACTGGTCCAGTTGACCACTCTGTGCGCTCTCCACTGTGGCCGAGGCTTCGATAGACATCGGCCGTCAAGCGGCGGTGGTCTTGGCTTCCTTCCTGCGATGTTGTGATGGCAATATTCTAGCTTGACAAGAAGCCAGGAATATGACCACGTGTATTATGCAATCAGGAAAATGGACATTTCTTTGACGTTGGTCGACTACGGCCAACAGGACCCACTCGAATAGGGTACCGCACTGGCGGTGGCCATAGTCTGCGTAAACTTGCATTACGAACACTTTAAATCATGTAAAAACACACATGCGAAACATTTCTCTCTATTGATTCGAAGTCGATATTAGGGATGATGATACGGCCATATGGTGTCCACAAAATGTTGCCGTCATTGTGAAAACGCGCTAAGACACTCAGCGTCCTTGCGCGGATAAAACTTTCTTAAGAAAAGTTCGGCATTGTTGCAAAACGCCATCGTCCTCGTGTGCGTGCGTAAATTGTGTAGGTGAGGGAAGGAAGGTTGGGTCACGAACCCATCTCTATTACAACATACTTGTGAACTGCTATTCAAATTTAAAGATAGACCCATTCGTAGGAAGCGTCTCAGTTAGCGTATGCTCATATATGTAAGTGAACAAGCTATACCTGTGATACTCTCCTGGAGAGTAACAATCAATTGCTTAAATTTAGAGATAGACCCATTCTTAAGAAGCGTCTCAGTCATGTAGCTCATATATGTGAATGAACAAACTATACCTGTGATACTCACCTAGGGAGTAACAATCAACGGCTGTGGGATGTCCACCAGGTCCGTCGACGACCCTCGACACGGGTGGCTGTGCGAACAGGGTCTCATGATCCAAGGCTCTTCGTCAACCAGGCCTTGCTTGAGAACTACAACGGCGGAGGAAAGGCCCCGTACAGTTGCTCCTATCGACGAAGCAGTGGCCATTCCCGAATTGTCACGCTGCAATTGCCATGCACAAGCACCTTAATGGCTATGCGTGGAAGCCAGATAGCAGCTCATGGTGGTCTCGAGACGCTCGCGCTGGGGAAAGCTCGTGCGTCAATACCTTCTTGGTGTTAATGATAGTGCTTTTTTACCACAGACATCTATTTGAAGTATATCGAGAATACGTCATCAATATCAGCAGTATATTCAGATGGCGTAAAGTAATTATTGACCAGAATATGGAAGAAACGTTTCCTTTTAAATGAGGAATACCTTATAGTCACATCTACTCCCGAATTCGGCATCGGCAATGTCGTCGACACCTCCACTGCGCATACTCACGTCTCCTACAAACTGTTGCTGCCCCTCCCCCCTTCCTCTCGCCTCGCAAGGCTGACGCAGCCAGCAACTGCAAGTCAAAATAGTCTACTCCTGCTGCACTACCATTCACTGGCCACCCCGTACATATAGGCACTCTATCGCGCGTTTGGAATTCAATAAAGGCGTCCGTATTTGGGTTTTGCTTGGCTTGCCGCTTTCTTTGACTCGAGTAGATGCGATGGAGACAACAGTACCTTCAACCAGTAGTGGAAACAACCAAACATCATCATCCCTCCACATGTTGAAACATGCGCTTCTCCTTCTTTCAATAAATCGAAACAATAACTACGAAATTACAATCAGGCAATACCAATTCATAAGCAATGTTAACGTGATACCCTCCCTCAACCCCGCAGAAACGCATTTACTCTAGTTTCCCCACAGGAAGAAGCGGGGCCTTGGCTTTTTCTATGAGTGGAAGCATTTTCAATGCCTACATTGTGAAGTCAGTGTTTGGCACAACATCATACAGGGATTTATGGCTTATGCGTCTGTGGCCGCCAATAGATCCAGCGGATTTGCTCTGGCAATTAAAAGGAAACGCTGAATATAATATGAATGCGTCTTCGTTTCCGACCATGTGACCGCATCAAGAAAAGTATCTGTGATGAAAAACTACAGTAATAAATGACAAGTTCTCTTTTTTCTTTTGTTTTCTGTCTTCTTCCCATCTTGTATGTTTCTTTAGTCTTTGTCATTATACATTTTGCTCTCTGTCTCTATTACGTGTCGTTTATCGGTGTTTTTTTTCTTTCTTCTCTTTCTTCTGCGAACATAACTGAAAATAAATATTTTTCACGTTGTCTTTCACTCTACAGTTTTCCATGGCTGCTTTTTTTAAAGCCCTGTAACACTTTTGAGCATGATCAGGAAACGCTGCCGAATGGTATAGTCGAGACTCCGGAGAACTTGCAAACAAAACGTATTAGCGCAGCACGATGCTTGGAAATTAAATCAAATTCTCAAAAATAGCTCCTAGCCTTCTGCTCTTTTCTCGACATCTCAAAAAATGACGCTAAAAGCTCAAAAACAACTGCGTCACAGGCAAAGCGTAAGCCATTGGCTGATTTGAGAATGGCGTTCTCGTTTTTTGCTGGGGCGCCTGCAGACAACCGCGACTTGTTCACGCACGCGCGCGCCAGCGCACTGAGAAGCCGTTCATTCAAAGAAGAATAAAAAAAGAAAACTACCCAAGGTCGAAAGGCGTGCGTGACGTATTTTCTTCTATCGTGCTTCATCCCTTTCTGCTTTGCTTCCAGCGCTATCATAGGGACGTGAGAAGAGAGAATGCAGTTACAGCGTGCGATAAGTCTTCGAGCTACGCTTGTAATAGAAGCTATATGAAAATATTTACGGTGGAGAATTCGTGAAGCAATAAGCTTGTTTGAAAAATATGTTACATGGGTATTTGAACAAAAAATGATTGCAGAGCCCTTTCAACTTGTTTATATTTCACTGATTCACTCTTTTCTTTTGTTTCTCGTGTTTGCGTTCGTTCTCTTGATTTTCCTTGTTTTTCTATGTTATGCCTCGCTCTCTTCCTTCTCTTCTCTTGAAACAGCCACATAGGTTTTATATTAGCACTTGTTTGCAGTTGCGTAAGAATGCCAACAGGAACATGGATATTAACAACGCCAGCAGCGGTAAGCTGACATGAAGCGCTGGGGCTTGCTTTGGTGGACGCGAGGATGGTGGCCCTCAGCACGGCCGCAGAAATCAACTTGAGCGGATGGCGCATAACAACAATTTACATTAAGCCGGCATGACGGCTGCATCTTAGGAGTACATGTATAATGTTTATAAAATTGCATGCCGGTATTTCAACCACCATTCACGTTACACGAACGTTTGGTGTGGCTCTGTAGTATAATACTTCATTGCCACACAGAATGCTATAGGTTCGTCGAATGCTATAGGCACAGTGAACTCTGTTTTTTTCTGTTTTCTTTCAGTGACGCATTGATTTGAAATTTCCAGAAATATTTCGCACATTAGCAGAATCATGGCACTTCACGTGGCTTTCGAATTGTTTGCGGTATATAATAACGTTTGCGTTATATAATAAAAACGATAGTCTTTCCTGGGAACCTGCGTCAGAAAAATTTGGGTCCTTCTCTATGTCTGCACATTTGTCTGTTTGTTCGCCCTTAACGATACCTGCAACGGCATTAAACGCCCAGCCCAATTCCCAGTGCCCACCAATATTCCTCAAGGTTTAGCGTTCATAGTTGTGCGATTGTCAATAAAAAGCAAATATAGTGCATATTTGAGACACCATAAAAACCAGTCTATGTTTCGTATGTCTGCCTTTATACTAAAAGAGGAACCGTTACGGAAAGTAACCCTAACGACTTTAGCGTCTATCGCGCTGCGCTGACAGTGCAACGTGATGCTTAAAAAGGTGTGTGTTTCCAACGCTTTGCTACGATGACCCGGGGGTGGCACCTGCCCGTCACTTTGCATTCTACACCTTATCACCTCCGAGACTGGCGCGCACCTTTCTTCGCGGGCGCGCACGCCTTCGTTTTCGAAGATAACTGTCAGATGGCGTTCATGTCTTACGTGCCTCGATGCGCTCGTTCGTCTCAGCCACACGCTCGAGGCACTCTAGCGCAGCACCTCCAGAACACGATTTACCGATTTTCTTGCGCAGAGCATTAAATAAACATTTTGTTCAGTCTCTCTAGACGCATGACTATCGTCTTTCGACGGCATTTGCAGTGTAACATGCAGACTCGGGCCAATTTTTTAAACAAATTGAGAAAAGAATGTGCCACAACTCTCCTGCTTATAGCTGGTATTTTAATCATATCATACGCAGGCCGTCCGCTGTTTATCCGATACTAAAATTTATGCCTATTCAATATTAGTGAAAATATCGAGAACTCTTGAGTTTAAAGAGAACAACACGCGACAGCATAATCGGGCCCCGTGCACATCGCTTTCTCAATTTTCTATCCTCGCCTCGGTTCTCGGTGGATGCTTCAATCATGCCGCAAAGAAAATAAAGTCTGTGCGTGAAACATTGGAAGTTACAAATTGTTCTAGGATGCCTTCTGCAAATAGCATTGCAAAATGCCCACTGTGCAATATTGCTTACTTTTACGTATACGTGGACGGACTGGCCACTATGGGCAACACGCGAACCCACAGAGCTTCTCAAAATGTCAATGCTTTTACTGCTGATTATGCATAAATAGGTTTGAGTGCTTTTATAAGTGGGCTTACAAAAAACACCTACTTCTTGTGTAATATACAGGTTTCAACGCCTGTGTCTCACTCAGGTATGCAGGTGCAGCGAAAAAGTGGCGCACCTTCTTTGTGACTTCTTTCGCTTCAACAAAGAAAAAGCAACCTTATCGATTTAACCAAGCCAGCTGGAAAATCACCCCCTTAGGCAGAATAAAACCCTGGGGCCCTCGTCTATCTGGTTTGCATAGCGAGATGCTCGTAGGGCGTTCTTGCGATGTCTTCAAGCAACTGCACCGAGAGACAAACTGTGTCTGTTGGCGGACAATGTTGCTATCTTCTACTTGAATAGTGCTCCTGTTCGTGCATTTTTCTTATTGTCCTAAACTCCTCTTCTTCTCTTGCATTTTTCATGCCTTTGCTTCTTTCCTAAGCACAGGGTAGCGAACGGTGTCTTCATCTGCTTAACCTTCCTGCCTTTCTTTTATCATTCTTTCTATATTCACGCCTCACGATATTGTACACTTCTGCAACACAGTATTGCATTGTTCAGAAGACTTCACCCACTACGCCACATTCATGGTGTTTTTTTTTTTCGAAGCAGGTTTTTGTTTTGCCTTGGCTGTGTGGTAAAGCCTACGTGCCACGAAAAATGTCTGAGTTCTGTTCTCTTCCAAGCCGACGTTTCTAAATAGGCCTAAGTATTTTTTAAATTCTTCTCAGCTTTTCGGTCATTGCACAGGCTGACAACTGATGACGCCTGCACCAATGCGAACACCTAATTTCCTGCATGAAGAGCTCTTTGAAGCGCATTTTCTCCACAATAGTTTGCCTAATTCGCCAGCTGTTCTCCTCCGCGAGCTTCGTCTCATGTGTTCAAGCACGGCTATCTGCCGTGCTTAATATGTAATGTTACTATGTAATTCAACTTTAAACAGAATTTTCCTCCTACCGTAACCATATCCCACTAATCTTCTTTTTCTTCTGTAATATAATAAGGTAGGATTGTCCTTTTGTCATTATAATTGGGTTTTCAAATACTGCAGCAATTTATTCTCAACACACTATCTACACTTGCCTGTTTTGTTATTATTTTCAGCTGTTATTTTAATGTATGCTCTCTACCGGTCACATGCAAATAGTTTTCTGCTTCTGTGAATGAGCCACATTATGATTACAATTTTCTGTCGCAGCACCACCAGAGCTAGCACGAGCGTTCGAATAACTTTGCTCGCACGCGCACTCGTTCCATGGGCCACGCAGTGCGGCTGCTTTGAGATCCAGTCACGGAATTTCCTCGGCAGCAGCCAGCTTCAGCGATGTGGTGCAGTCAACCATGTCGCTCTGTCTCAAGCTTTACCAGTGTGACGCTGCGACTTCGGTCGAGGTGGCCCGTTCCCGGTTGCTGCAGGCTCGTTGCTCTTCCCTGCGCTGCGAAGGGATTCTCCAGCAGCACATTGCCGAAACAGTTCACGTTCGTCGGTGTTGACAAGTACCGTGTTTCAAGTTTTGCTTGTAGGATGATACTTAAGGTAATATATGATCGCTAAGGTACACCCAAGAAAACCAGTACCTATTGAGCGCTCGATAGTGATGCAGTAGCTTAGATCTGCGAAAGCCTCTGAAATACCATAATGGAAAAGCTGGCTGTGCATGCATGTTTTGCGGAACAATATACTGTCTGTTTCTTGAAACGTTACGTTTGTGACCTTTGATTTATAAACCAGTTCGCATTTTTAGAACGTACGTGCAACTATTTCAACGTATGAAGAACAATGTACAAAATATTTTTCAGTGTTCCTAGGCTGGCTTCTACTGAAAGCGATAAACACGAATACGAGTATAAGACAGGCGTCACGACGGTTTCCAATACAGTTGCAGGGTGTTATGCCTGGAACGTGAGACGCGAACGTGCTGCCCTACCCTCAGATTTTACTTCCCTCTCCGGTACAGGGGACAACTCCTGTGGTGGTCGCCCCGTGCGAATACAGCAATGCTCTCACAGTTGCCTCCGAGCAGCTGTGATGACACGTGACAGAGCGGTACTGTAATGTCACGTGAAACAGCGGTATGGAGGCGAGCGGTTCCATGTGGCGGACGGTCGCAACACCCGGTAAAAGGCATGGTCTCCAAGATTTTGTGCTGGCAGGAAGCTCTCAAATTAAGAGAGAGCCGCGTTCCAGGCATAGTTTTTCTAGGACGCGTTGGGGGCTATTTTCGGCTTCGTTATTCCGACATTTGATAAATACGCGAAGGCTGCTTTAACCAATCGATGCAATTTTGCTTTGTAATGGCTTCACTCAAACTCTAATAATTGTAGAAGTCGAACAACCAAAAAACGACCATAAAATTATGAGAGACCACGTAGTCGAGAGATTCGGAAATGTTTAGTTATTAGGTTTCTTTACCATGCACATAAGTCTAAGCACCCGGGCCGCAAGCGTTTTGGCATCAAGCACTTTTGTCTCCATCGAAAATGCGGTGATCGCGTCCGGGATTCGATCACTCGACCTTTGGGCCTGTAGCCGAGTGCCTTATTTAGTAGATTACCATGGCTGGTAGCCTTCGAGCGCTGCTAATTATGTTATTCTAGCGCGTCCATGGTTGTGCAGGTTACTAGGTTCCAACAGCTTCACTTGCAATGAAACACTTGCTATCGAATTGCATTTCCTTGCTACTCTGAGATCAACACCACAGCGTAGAGAATATTTAGTAATGACAAAACGTACTCGGTTTTTTGGAACCATTCTACACGTCTATACAATTTCTTGCTTCATGATGGTTGGCAGTGGTATTAACAAAACTTCTTTAGGCTTGATAATTAGAACGCCATTGATCTTTAGGGTAGGCTTGTATAGAACACAGCATTATCGATTGCAAGGAAGGAGTAATAAAGAACACTTGTGATGGCATATTTTTTTTTTGAAGAATCGAGATGTAACAAGAAATCGATAGCGACCTTGCATAATAATAACAAGGGTGTGTAAAATTTATCTAGTATACCGCACCCACAAATAAGCTGAACGACGCTAAGCGTAGTTTATTCACATAACTCTGAATGATGGTACATCACAACCAGCTTCAGCACGGCATCTTTCATGTTTCCAGGGATTGCTAGAGCTTGTAATAAAATATATTAGAGAGATTTGTGCTCGCCCAATGGCAATATAGTTCGTTAGTGACACGTCTCTTCTGGGCTGATGCCATCAGCCATATTTGTTTTAAACGCCCCTGTATACGTGCATTGTATAACAAAACGATCACGCGTTTGCGACTTTGTTTTCCACGTTGCCAGAACGAGGAGTTCACATCTTGGCTTTCTCGCAGCCCTGCACCAAGGTGTCCGGACGTCGCTGGTTTGGAGACGGCAGCTTTTTGCGCGAAAACTGTCTTCTTACTGAAGTTCGGCCACAGCGTAGAGACACAGCCATAGTGGAGAGCGCACACACTGTTGCTTGGACGTAGGAAGCGCCATCTCTCAGTATGAACGCATGACCATAAACCTGTCCAAGACCACGAAGGAGCCCCAGCTCCAAGAACATGCTGAAGGCACAGAGAAGCCGAGATGTGCCCCATTTAAGAGTCGAACGGTGGGAGTGCAACGAACGTTGGCGGCTACTTGGTTGTCTGAGCTCCTTGGCTAAGGCACGTTGGCTTTCTTACAGTGTGCTCGTGTGTCGGTGTTGGTGCGATCTTTTCTTCGAGTGACAATTTATGACGTATTAATTATGGGTGGACGCAAATTTAAGCAAATATTTGTCTTTGGTGTGTTTAGCGACTACAGTTCGCACTAATTTCGTATTTCAACCTATTTAACCGCGCGTATAACTCAATTATGTATGGGTATAAATCTCAACTTATTCGGTATTCTTTGTCTCCTGTGTATTATTAATAACATTACGACGTTTACTAAAGTGTTATTATTAATATTAATAATACAATTAATAAAATAATATAATAAAATAGTAATAATAATTATTTAACATTATAAGAGTTCGGGCCGCTCGTGTAGTGGCAGCGCGGGCACAAGACAGCTGCCCTGGTAGTGGGCGCAATCGTAAAAGTGTCAGCCAGTAATTGGGGGATTAGCGCGCTGCTGATGCCGAGCGTGACTGCGATGGAGAGCTCCGGATGCCGGGGCAAACGGGTGCGGAGGAGGGCTCGGAACGCGTGGCTCGGAACGCCACTGGTAACGAGGGTCGTCGAAGGTGCGGCAGAGGCTGGCCCAGCCGCGATCCCGTTGTTTTTGGGCGTGGCGTCGACAAACAGCGTCGATGCCGTTGTAAACAGTCCAGTCCTCAGCCTTGTCCGAACGTTCCGCACTGCGCTGCGCCAGGCTGTGAGCTGCGCGAAGGTTCGGGAGCTTAATGTCGGGCACTGGCGTTCCCGTCGGCAGCAGACACACCGTAGTGGCAGCACTCGCGCAATGCACAATGTGTTGCAGAAAGTCGTCCGCGACTGGCACTGCAGCAGACAGTTTGCGGAAACGGGGCCAGTTCTCCACACTGTACACACTGGTGCACGAAGCACCGGTATAAAAGGGCTCCAAGTGGATCAGATAGTGATCCGAGCCCTCGGTGTCCGGCGTGCGACGCCATGAGTAGTGGCTTTTGTCCGTCACGAGGTTGAGATCGAGGTTCCGCGGGACTTCATGATCATGCCGAGTACCTTGATGGTGTCTACCTTGGGTACTGTACGACCATCTCTTGTGTGGAGGGTGATATTGCGTTCCGCTGGAGGTTTCCAACCTTTGAGCTTGGCACCCAGGAGTTTAGGCAAGTATAGCAACAGCTCTGACTTTGCGGGTGAGCACCTGAGACCGCTATGGTAGAGGAAGGACTCGGTGGTGTTGATGGCCTCTCGCAGGGCGTACTAAATGAAGCCATCTGACCCTGTGGAGCACTATATGATTGCATCGTCCGCATAGATGGTATGGTTTAACCCGTCGATTGATTTTGAAAGTTGTTCAGACAGCCCTATTATCGCACGGTTGAAGGGCGTGTGCGAGAAACGGATCTCCGAGGAGTATGCACGGTCCGAGCTCCACTTTTTCCGACACTAGGTCTCCCAAACGGAGGACGGCTATGCGTCGAGTGAAAAAATAGCAGATGAAGTAGTAAAACCGATGACCTAGGCCAAGGGCTTCGATCGCTTTAAAGGTTGACGAGTGCTTTTATGGTATCGAATACCTTTTCTAAATGGAGACCGAATATTGCAGAAGTGTCCCCAGTGTGTCCGCTATCTAGAATTTGATGCTTTAAAAGTAACATGGCGTCTTAAGTGGATAACCCTGGTCGGAAGCCAATCATGTGGTGCGGGATGCAGTCGTTATCTTCGAGGTATAGACCAACCCTGTAGAGGACGATGTGCTCAGCCACTTTGCACACGCACGACGTGAGTAATATTGGGCGTAGGTGGTCTAGACCAATGCCTTTCCCGGCTTGGGTATGCGAACCGTGTGAGCTAGTTTCGAGGCATCGGGTATCTCACCCTTTTTCTATATTTCGCTAATAGTGTCGGTGAGGTTAGTGACGGAGGGTTCGTCCAGGTGTCGTAGGAGCTTGTTGGTGATGCCGTCGAGCCAGGGACTGAGCGGCCATTGAGCTCATGGAGAGCTCGGCGAACATTCGCGCATATTCGCAAGCCACTTCATCCTGCAATAATTTGAGCTGCTTTTTGGGAGGCTACATCAGCCAAGCTCAGCACGTGTCCAAGGTGAGTACGGGGGCTGGGGCCTCGATGAATGTTTTTGTTGCGACTTCGGCTGCGGCTACGGCTTCCTCGGCTTTGTTGTCTTGTGATACTTGTTCAGCGTCTTTAGGGGCGTTCTTGAAAGATGTGCTCGGGTGTAGGAACGGAGCTGCATCTTGCTCGAAAGTTGAGGGTGCGTGCTTTGGTTTGGGCTTGTAGAGCTGTGGGCACTGCAGCGAGCAGGTGGGGTGGTCACTGTTGCACACCAAACACTTAGGATTACATTCGCGATCGAGGAGTGGATTCGGAATGCCACACATTGGGCATAAAAACTGAAGGGCGTCTTGGCATACGTCTTGTCTGTGGCCAAGTTTGCGGCAGCTACTACAGGGTTGCGTCTTATGACGAAAGGGCATGCATCTGGTGATGCCACCCTGATAGCTCATGTAGAAAGACACGCGCGTACCTCTGAAGGTGACCAAGATGGACGTCTGGTCAGGTTGAGGCCTGGTCTGTCATAGTCTAAAGGACTTGACAAGATCGTTTCAGGTGTGTGTTCAATAGGAATATTACGGTTGACCCCTCAGCAGGTATTCGATAGATCCGTAATGTGGGGGACAACTTCGAAGCTGCGTTCACCCATTTTGATAGATTTTATATGGTGGTATGCTTCGATGCGTCCCTAGTCTGGTGTGCCTATGAGCAGAATGTTTCTTACATAGTTCATGCGGTATTGGTCATGTAGGAAGCTTGTAAGCGCTGCCACTTTTAAGACGGCATGTATGAGCTTCGGAAGTGGAGTGTCGGCACAGCTGAGGCCCCCACGTATTCGCAGGACTATATTGTAGTCGTCCACTGGAAATGGAGTGGGTCTGGGGGCACTGCGACGAGTCAATGGAAGAGCTTTCTGTGACTGTTCCTGCGAAGTGTTGATGGCAGGCGTCGATTTCATCGGGGATTCAGCGGGCTTTCTGGCCCTAGCAGACACTTGACGCCAGCTGCCTTCATTTTCGTCGAGAGATTTTGCGGAGGAAAGCTCCTCTCCCTCTGCTTCGTGGATGACCACGTTGGTAGGCCTAGCCGGTAGGCCCACCGAGGTATTACAACACTGCCAAAAGTCAATCTTCGTGGACGCGAAATGCAAAGCACTCCCTTAAATCACTTCAGATGATGTGGTTCCATTCTGTAGAAAGCTTCACATTGTTCAAGTTGCATTGAATGACTTAGGCAGTCAGAAACAGGAGTTTTGCCGGAGCGCTCGCAAAACGTGACCGCTCCCGGTGACGTCTATGGCGCGTCTCCACGTCGACGGAGCTGTACGAAAGCGTTCGCGTGAAATATTTCATAGTTATACTTCACGGTGTGCTTCATTTCGGATAGAACAAGGTAAATTGAAGAGAGCGAAATCGTTTTCTGTTGTTTTACGGCAAGCGAGTGTTGTTCAAAAACTCGCATATAGCTTCGGACGAGCACCGCAAAAGAATCTTGGCCGACATGGCGCCAACTGAAGTGCTCCTCCTCTTCAGTTTATGTCCTGGTTACAATTTCACCACGGGTGACACCAAGAATCTAGTTGCAGCCATGTGGGCATGCGTATTCGTTTTAAACCATTCGCATTATAATATATAACACCACCAGCCATTTGCATGATGACGTGCAAAGAATGCACCAATTACAGACGCGGATTGAGAAAAAAACAGAGTGGTAAGCGAGAGAGTGAGGAAGTGAGGAAGACGGCTCGAGAACGAGTCACGCTACTACAGTGTCAAGAAATATACTGCCTAGTGTGCTGAACGCGGGCTAGGAGATGGCCGTGCACCTGATGACTGCCGGCAGCGCCCACATGGTGCGCTCCTGTGGAAGGGGTGCATTTGCGTTCAATCCTTGCACTTCGTAAGCGCTGCGAAGGCTGCAGGAGGCCGAGCCGCGTGAGGCCAACTATTACTTTCCTGCATTTTTGGAGTGTACTTCACGTAATGCTTTATTGTATAAAAACTACTCGATTGCTTTCACAGTACTGGCGCTCTGCAAAACCAAATGAAGATAATTTCGTGGCAGACATTTCACCAACCGCTACTGCCCGCAAAAAAAAAGACTCAGATCCCACGTAACTTCATAATCAATGCTATGCAAGGTGACTTTCTTGTTACTTTTATTAGGTGTAACTTTATGAAGTGGTGCTAACTATATGGAAGAAATTGGATAGTCAAGACTGGAACCAGCATTGGCGTTTCACAAAAATTTCGCTCTTCTTGCAGAGTATTTTGAAGACCCCAAGGTAATGGGGTGATCGTGAGGGCGCCCAGACGTAGACGATTCGATAGATAGATAGATAGATAGATAGATAGATAGATAGCTAGATAGATAGATAGATGTATAGTAAGATAGATAGATAGATAGATAGATAGATAGATGGAAAGTTAGATAGATAGATATATAGATAGATAGATAGATAGATGGATGGATAGATAGATAGATAGATAGCTAGATAGAGATGGAAAGTTAGATAGATAGATAGATAGATAGATAGATAGATAGATAGATGGATAGATAGATAGATAGATAGATAGATAGATAGATAGATAGATAGATAGATAGATAGATAGATAGATAGATAGATAGATAGATAGATGCATGCTCAAAGTGGCTGCAGTACGCAAAGAAATTAATTTTGAAAACCATTGACAGTAAAACCAGCAGAGTTCTTTTTTAAAATGTGTTTTATTCCTGAGAGCAACAATTATCACTGAAGAACCTAAAACCTTTACCTCTTAGCCTGAATTTTATTAGGATTCGAATGAAAACAAAGAATGATATCATGCCATTGAATAATCTGACACTCGCCGGAAATGATACTCAAAACTTTGTTGGAAAGGGAGTCCGACGTTGACGTGGGAGAAAATCTGTGAATGAAATTCGAAAGAGTATTTTCAATTTTCTAGATAAATATTAATATTTGAAATTTTGCCTAAACAGTGATTTTATTCCCGACACCGTTCACCTTAATACAAAAAGATAATAGGATGGAGTCAATCTCAGAATGCTTTTCTCACACGACAGCCTTCAGATTCAGCCTTCTGTCTGCCATCTTGATCCTACTTTTTCATTCAGGAAACTGTGCTGGATCCGTTAATGCGGGGAACAAGTCATCTTTTCCTTGTTCGACCGATAGATAACTTCTTTGACACAGTCCCACAAGACACGTCCTTTCTATGCATTGACGCTTAGCTTTTAGCATCTCAGGTTGTTGCAGTGTACATATGGCGCCGTCGAACTTCACAGTAAATCAGATGGCAGCGGTCACACACTGATTTTAAACTTGGCGAGGCTTCGGCAGCAATGGGATGAGAGAAATTTCGCGCGTTCGAGCACCCTTTTGACACGCAGCGCTGCTTGTGACATATGAGTGCAGTCATCACATGCGCGGCTACCATCTCTCGTAAGGAATGCACGCGATCAGTACTAGGCAGTATATTTCTACACACTGTAACACTACCTTGGAAACTTGTTCGTCGAGGGACCTTACGCTGTTAGCCGCGCCATCCGATGGCATACCAGCGTCGCTCATGGTTGCCAGACGTTGAGGTGAAACCGACACTGCTTTAAACTGAAACTGTTTTCCTACAAGATGATACCATAATTCATCGAAATGCTGCAAACTGACTTGGTGGAACAGCATTGAATAAAACACTGTATGAATATCACGTAATAAAAGTAGTCTTCTTAGCGCATAATATATTGCGGTGAACTAGCCCTTAATGGTGCCAGGCGTCAGAAGATATCATTTCAGTAACCAGTTGGTTTTCTAAAAGCCCACCATTACAAAACACTCAGACATATTCAATCAGCAGCGGAACTATCAAAAAAGTGGAAAGCTGCGTAGGTTCACGTGTTGCCATGCGGACGCTTATTGGGCACTTCGCTGATTCTAAAAAAACAACTTATATGTGCTCACAAGGATAACACAAGCGTAGGGTCACTGGGCTGGGGTACGTATTTGTCTGTAATAACCTCAGAGTTATGGCCTGTCTTTGTTCAATTTGTTGTATGGTGGTGGGTGTTTGCGTCGGTTTAGTCTGTAATGTTGTGTAATGTCGTTGTGTGTTATCCTCACCTATACCGGATGGACGCGCTTAAAGCGTGCAGGGGAAAGGGCCACACTGTGAAACATGCTTTGGGAGTATACTGTAAAAGTGACGTCACTGCCGGTGCTTCCTTCACGACGCATGTCACGCAGGGACGAACTCCGAGGCCAATCGCTGCTGCTACTACCGCGTGAGGCGACGGGCCGGCCTCCGCCGTGGCTGCGGTCACTATTGCCGATAGATGGCGTCAGCTGGGCTGCCGCAGGGAGGCGAAACTCACTGGTGACGAGCTGGCCGACCAGCTTTGGGCCGCCCGGCCAGCCGAAGATGCCGCCCGGGTCAAACGACTTTGAGCAGTCACCTGAGGCTCCACCATCATATTCGACAGAGAGTGGGAAGGGAGAGGGGTTCATTTCCTCTTCCCCCACCTCGGTCGGTGAAAACTGCTGACCTTCAAATAAAAAGTATTCATTCATTCGTTTATATGTGCTCCCAAACCTAAAGAGAAGCCGATGAAAGTGAAGAGACTTTTCTTGGTAGGACATGCTATCACCCAGGGCATGGAAGGATGCCGCAAGTCACCGCGACTATTAGCTTTCGCCTTAATGTCTCAAAAAACAGTGCTAAAATTCAGGTTTTAACCTAGCACACCAAAGTAGCAAACCGGTTTTTCTACCAATTCAACTGCCCTGTCTTTTACTTTGTTCCATTTCTCTCCTTTTATTCTATTGCCCGCTTTACAGTCAATCCTCCGCTGTGACGCCTTGGCGGAAGAGCATGGCTATCATCAGTAGCAGGGCTGCAGCTACGGAAATGGTGCAGCACAAAAGCGGGTTATCTGTTCTGCAGTACAAATATTTTGAATCGAATCAAGATGGTGTTTACCACAAAGCTCTCATTTAGTACAAGTAATTTGCTTGAACCTGTTTATATTACTTTACATGTATATTTATGTAATATTCCTCTAATTTTTCATTTTTTGACCAATGCCCCATACTGTGCGTGAGCCATACATTGAGGTCATCATCATCATTATCACTTGTGCCACGAGAACCACGCTATCACGTGCAGTTGTTCGAAGGCCAGCAGATCGCAAGAAGGTAGAAGGCGAGACAACGTGGCCACCCTAAGTTTCAGTCATACAAAGCTACGTCCTCTGCAACACACGCTGGATCAGCGGTTCGACGTAGGCACCCACGGTTTCCGGATTCAGAATGCATCTGGGCTACACTGCACTTTGTTCAAGGTGGCCCCTAGTTGGAGCCGACACCTGCCGGGTCACTGTTCCTTGGGTGAGAGCGGGACCCTGCAGCAGCGCTTCGACGGAAAGGTTCTCGTTCAACGGTGTTCTCCGATGACAGGTAAAGTTTTTTGCATATGGAGCCAAGGATGTCGTGACGAAAGTTTAGCCATTGACAAGATTCTAGCAGCCGAATCCTGCGAAAGCGCCTAAATAATGCTATCAATTAGGCTAGGAATAATGTACGTGGCAGTGGCATAGGCCGATACAACCTCTCTTGTATCGTCTCAGTGTTATCGACTTTAGCAGCTGCCAAAAAGAAAATAGGCGATCACCAAACACTTGACCAGATTGTGTGGTCTTTTGATGCTCGCTTCCATCACATATAAAAGCAAAAGGAAGGCGAGACCAGTACACCGACATGCTGTCGGAAACACGACCTGCAATGTTTACGCCCTCCCCGGACTGGACACTGTAAGTGAGAGGAATGATTCGGTTTACATTTATTATTTGAAATGGACTATACTTTGGATTCAGATTCCTTATTTGTACTATCACTATACTGGTGTTAATTTCGGATAGTGGGGAGATCTAGCTCAAATGCTCTATTTTCGAGCCTCTCACTGAAACGTCATTGGTTGATGTCCCGTATTTCATTGTCGGCTTGTTATATATTAGTGAAATACTCGAAAAAAAGTCTGCTTAAACTTCGTGTGTTCAGGCCCACTAAGAAGACATTGTATTTCATATATAACTGATGAGCAACTGCGTTGAAGCTAGCAGACGCCATTGGAATATATGACGTCACGGTTTTTTCATGCCTGAATTTCAATATGGCATCACCACCCATGATTTTTTGTGCACGTTTTCTGGCTCACCAAGCGTCTCCTGGTGGTAAGTTCGATGATATTTAAATTAGGCAACAAAGATTGATTAGTGTGAAAACACGTTTGGGCAACTGATTATTATTTCAAAACAGAACGCCCGCGTGCATTCACAGTCCGACCTTAGTTCTACAATGCAATTAACAAGTAAAAGAATATCTCTTGTGCATACAGGATGTTCTGGCAGCGATTTTGTCAACTCTGCATCTCCTGACCGGCTTGCCTCACTGCATAGCTCGTGTGGGCCCGTTGCCGGAATAAACAGTCGGCCAAATTTTGACCAGACATTGATCTGACTTTTCCATAAATGTAGCAACGCGTGCATGTTCGTTGAAGTGCTGCCATGGTGAGCCCAGCAAGAGGCGATGGAAGCAATGGCTCCGCCAGCTGGAACCTAATATCCAGAGATACACCACTCCTCTAAAAATAAAAAAAAAGAAACGTATCCTAAAAGGTATGTGAGAGAGTGAGTTGATAAACGTTTATTGCAACACATTTGTTTCTGAGGACAAAACATGTCTGCGCAAGAGGTTTATGAGTGCAGCGTTGATGCATAAGAGAAAGTTACTTCACTGCTACAATGCCTTGGGTTTGCAGCTCACCATCCAAACTCGGCATTTTGTTCCCCCAGTGTTCAACACCCAGTCGCTGGAATTGGTTCTGCTTTGAGGAACTAGCGCTGTCCTTGGACACAGTTTCGCCAGGGCGGTGCTCCGAACAGCGGAGAGCCACAGCCATAGTGGAGAGCGCACGCGCTGTGCGCTTTTCCCGGGCATACGTGGTTCCTCTCTTCCTGCCGCCCACGTACCTGTCAAAGTGGCTGAAGAAGGCGTCACTTCAAGTCGGTACCTCAGCTTTAGACAAGACAAAGGACGTGAAGGCACAGAGCGCAGGGCAACGGTTTCGTGGGTTGGTGCGCGGCACTCTGCGGCACGTGGGTGCCTGGTGATAACTGCACATTTGTATATAGTGATGTAAATGGCTTGGTGTATTTCGTATAAAAATATCATCATATGCTATATTGGTTTGGTTATGTCTACAGATTAATCTTTTTTACACTGCAATAGTTTTGAATAGTCCGATAACGTTTTCTTGGTTTGAATGAATTGCTTCAGTTAGCAATCAAGCAAGCAATTATCGACAAAAACATGACACTGCAGTGTCATTTGTTCTATCCCGGGACTGCTTTCTTTGTCTGTCAGTCTGACACAAAATATATAGTTAAGCTCTGCTTGCGTTGGAGCTACTCTTTCCGACGGTCTTGAAAGAGGACTTGCGCGGTAACTATTAGGTACACATGATGCACTTTTAAACGAAACCCAGCAACTTAAATCAGGCGAAAGTTTACCGAAATGTAAAACACACCAAGTATCTTCAACTTCTCGAACAATAATAATCTAAACGGGGCAGTTCGATGTAGTAACATCAACTCAAAAGTACCGCGTCTAATGAAAAATGAGCCATTTACTCCAACTAATTCGAACTGATCCACAATCACCAAACCAGCACTGTTCTCATAATTGAGAACAAAGAAACCGTCATGGTTTACCTCAATCTGTTTCAATTGTGTCTTAGATGCTTTAGTATTGCGTTTACGTTCCGCGAGTAGGCTTTCTGGGGTGGGTCGGTACCAACGAAAATACGTGAAGTTCAATGACAAAACTCATTTTTATAGAGTGAGACGCTGACTTTTTTACTTATGTTTGCTTCCTAATGATTTCTTTCGAGTCTAGTGTGACAGTAACATCTGCTTCGTATGCCCCAACAAGGTATACTTGACATGAAGTACTATCTAGTTCTTGAAGAATATGGAGGGGCGTGAAGAAGAAAGGCTTGGCATGAAACGAACAGAAACACTTTTGAAGGCTTTCTGCAGATGTCAAGAAGAATAAAACACTGACGAGTGTCGGGAATAGTGCGCCTTTCGAGAATAGTGGCAAAAAGGACCACTTGTTGTTCATGGCTAGTAATCACAATTACGCTCTAGCGACAAAGCACGGCACCGAGGGAAGCTCAAGTGTGATGTTTATTTTGTCTCAAAGTATTTCTACGCTGCACAATTCAAGCATTTTACACTTATTTTACAAGATAATTCATGCCAATATAAATTGTTCTAATCTATATAAGTCGAATGCAAGTTTAGTTCACAATGCGGACGTATTAGGCTATGGAGATTCAAACCACTATATAGATTTGCGGTATTTAGAAAAAAGGAACAGACTGGCATTAAAGTGTTTTAGCACTTGTGAACGTATTCTCAGCACGAATAAAATGCATTCTTCTCAGTTTAACATAAAGTGTATTAATTAGGATAATTTTGAAAAAAAAAACATCTGATATGTAAGCCACTGTTCTGGATAATTTTACCAATATATACATGGTTCCACGCCTGCGGAAGTGGTAGATATTTCTAGATTGTTCGAATGGTACAACTGCCTAATAAAATCATCATGAAACAATGTTCAATTGCGAAACTTCACAGCATAATATTAGAGTAAATCCATCGAATGCACATGTTCTTTCAACGTCATATCATATTTACGTTCATGTAAATGACGTCTGTTTTGTCATAATCATTATAGTATGCCTAAGAAGGAACTGTTCTGTTGAGTGTTAGTGACGTGTGTGGCAATAAAGTTTTTCTAAACAAATCATAATGATTGGGGTGAAGTATCCTCCTGTCTGTCTGGCTGTCTCTCTGTTTATCTGTTTTTCCATCCGTCCGTTTATCCGTCAATCCATTCTTCTCTCTGCCTCTCTTTCCATGCGCTCCTATCACGTTACAGAGAGGGAGATAATAAAACATTTACTTGCGACCGAGGAATTGATGTCAATGAGTGGGATACTTATTCTGGGATCCCATTTTTACGGGCCGCTCTCCTCGCTCGTCTCACGAGGGCCGCTTGGGTCTTCGATCGGAGCTGCACAGAGCTACCTCCAACCCTACAGCGTTGTGTTGTGCTCTGGGTTGTAGAGGTGGATTGTTGGGCATTCCCATACCATGTGGTACAGGGTGGCTGCTTTATTGACGCAGAACCTACACTATGGTGCATATGTGACTGGTCTATCTTAGACAGTATGTATAAACTGAGATAAGACAAGGTCTGCAGGCGACGCCATGCTACCTGAGATTCTTTACTGAGCTTTGACTCCGGGAGAGGAAGTTTTCTTCTTTCGAGTCTTTGATGTTCTAGGATAACGGTGCTTGTTAGGAGCGGGTCCATACGCATAGACGATGATGGGTGCGTTATGCCTGGGTTGGAGGTTCGGAATAGTAATTTTGGGCCTAGGCATGGGCGAGCTCATTGCCTCTAACTCCGCAGTGGCCGGGTATCCATTGATTTATTGATATGTGGGGTTTAACGTCCCAAAACCAGTATATGATTATGAGAGACGCCGTAGTGGAGGGCTCTGGAAATTTAGACCACCTGGGGTTCTTTAACGTGCACCCAAATCTGAGCACACGGGCCTACAACATTTCCACCTCCATCGGAAATGCAGCCGCTGCAGCCGAGATTCGAACCCACGCCCTGCGGGTCAGCAGCCGAATACCTTAGCCACTAGACCACCGCGGCGGGGCGGCCGGGTATCCATATAAGCCTTTCTGTGTAAGAAGTCGATGTGCGATGGGGCAACGTAGTCTTTACAAAATTTTGGTATGATATTTTTGAATCTGCTAGAACGAAGCTGGACCTGAGGTTTCGTAGGGTGAGGGCAATACCTGCTTCTTCCGTACTGTCGATACCTGATCGGTTCCCGCAGTGGTACATGAGGAAAGCTACCACCCCGGGACTTGATCAGGTATTGATAGGGCTTCTTTTTAACCTGAACAATGACAATACCAAGTTTCTAGTGGATATCACGCTACAGCACGCACCGAAACTATTAATGCCCTCTAGGAATATTTCCAAGGACATAGACACACAACGCCATCTAGGGAGCAACTCATAAACTAGAGGTGGCTAAATACATATTATATACTACATACTACATACGAACGGAGGAGGAAACTGTCCACACTTTAAGCATAGTTGTTACTGGGGGCTACGTTTTTCCGAATTGAAAAATTTGAAACGCCCGCGGTGACCAAAAATTACGAATGGCTACATGGTGAATTTTCGGTGATTTTCGTTACACGTCTGCCCTGAGTTATCCATTCTACACTCAGTGTCTTCGAAACAAATGGGCAACGTCATTATTTCAATTTTGTCGTAGCTTTAGACCCTCATTTAGAAGGCGCACTTTTCGCGCTATTCGCTACATATTTCTTGTTTCTAAAATAACTTCTATCCTTGAGGCACTAGCGTACAGTGCGTCCGCCAGCAACATGTTAGCAATATTTTCGTGAACGGGGTGCTTCACGTAGTGGGGGTATAGGAATTCTGAGCTACTCTTGGAGTTTTTAGCTACTTAAAAGTTTTGATAATGAAGTGGCTAGCTGCTTGTTAGGCCCCGCGTTTCGACCACAGCTCTGTCTTCAATAGTTTATCGACTTCTTCAATGTGATAGTACTTCGAGATTTGGTGTGTAGACCCTAATTCTTCAACACAGTTTTTGGGCCGGCTAAACAAAAAAGTCGGCTTCTTTTCGTAGCCTTCAAAAACTTCAGAGAGGAGAATGGGTTGCACAAGCATGACTGCCGAGAAAGCGGGTTATAGTCATCATCATTGTTAAGCAGTATTTTCTAACTTATATGAGGTTTTGTACTTATTGTTTTGATTATCGGACCCGTTACTCCTCTGCAACGAGATTTATATCCGCAGGCAGGATACGCATGGCGTACCCTTCTTGTTAGAGCGGCTGCATCGCACTGTACTCAATAAAAATTAAACCATCACAAACTTCTGTTATGAGGCGCTATCCTTCAGGGACGCTGCTGGTGCATGGCCGCCTTTCCACAGAGCTCTTATGGTGAACTGGTTGAAATTACTGCAAGCCCAGTTAGCCTTCTAATGGTGAAGTGTATAATGCGACTGCATTGACAAGCTCAATATAGCTAGGGGCTATAGATGGTATTGTGCTCCAGGTACCGACACATATTTAGCAATTTTTATTAGAAGATTTCCAACACATATTAGTAGTGGCCACTTTTTGCAAAATTCAAATCAATATGGTAAATTTTGGCGACTTTTCGCTCACCGTTACGCAAATTTCACTGAAAACTCAGTGGCAACGCTGACCCTAAAGAGCATCGCCACTAAAAAACTTGTACAGAATATCCACGCAGTAAATACTGACGATGCGGACGAAGCATACGTTCATTCACCTGTCTGTCTGTCTGTTCGTTTGTTTGTCGGTGAAGGACGAACAGACGGACGCTTCACTCCACTCACCAACTCTGTGTGTATGCTGCTAATTTCTATACAAAAGCCACTAACGCCATCTCGTGATATATTCAAGAACATTCACACATGAAGCCAAGACAAGTGATGTAGATCAAATAAATGCAAAAAAAGCATGAAAAACAATATAAATGTATACGTTTTCATAGTGCCAATCATTTTTTAATAGTCACCTGACACAGGTGGAGTTTTCAAGACCGGTGAGTTGAGAAAGTCAGTCCAGTCTTCGAAAAAAGTGATCACTCGTACGCACAAACCTTCTGACCAAACTCACCCACAAGTCTTTATTCGAATATCATTGAACACGTACTTCCTCTTGTCGTTACATTTTAATCACCTGTAAACAGTTTTCACCCAAAACAGCCCCACCTGTTGTAAAGTAGTCGCTTATAAAGTATTGCCAGAGTGAAACTTCAGTATGCACCTGCTATGTTTGACCCCAACCAGGCTAATCGTATTCAAATTTTGGAGTCATTCTAGAACCGTGCAACAAGATTCATTGTTTCGGATAATTACCAATACCCCAGAATATCCGCTCTCAGATATAAGCTTAAACTTGCTACCATTGCTTGATGCAAGTCTCCACGAGCGTGTCTCATCCATCGGAAGTGCCTGGTGGCGTGGTGGTGTCTCCTGACCCCGGGTGTACCCCAAGACAGTTTTTTTAGGTACCTAGATGAAACTTGTTTCTCAAATAGTGACACCTTTCTCTTTCCTCATCACCTAGGTTCCTTCAGAGCGCCTAGAAGGTTGAAGACTTTCATCGAAAAACGAATGTTTGTTGTGATGTCACTACGGTGGTTATGTAAATCATAGAAAGTTGAACAAAATGATTCGTACAGTAAACGGTTGCCTTTGTGAACGTAAACGCTACAACACAACAGGAAGAGGGATGTACGTTACTCCACTGCCAACGTTGTGCAGTTCTATATTTTACACCACTAGCCAAGGCATCTCGCGTCGTACTGCGAAGTTCATAACTAATACAGTTCTCCAAATGTCTTTTCTTCATGCTGTGACACCGTGAACGCGCTTCTTGCTGGATCCTTTCAGTTAGCACAGCGCGTGACGTTGTGACGAGTGATGGCAGCCGGCTTGCGCACACGCAACAAAAAACTGCAATTCGGCTGGTTCGAATGCACTTTTAGCAGCACTTCAATGATGGAATTTTAAATGCGCTCATTTGAACAATCGTGAACAATCGTGATACCAGGTGATTCTGATGCGTCGCTCTGAACTTCCACGAAAAGTGAGAGGTCTACTGGTGAGATGTCCCGAAGCAGCGAATTTCTGAAGGTGTTGAATACACCTTCCAGCTGCTCTGTATTCGATCATTTCAGTGACTATAGGTGGCGCAGTGGTAAGTCGACATTGCGAACTAGACGGTGATGTCACGAGCGTGCACTTCAGGGTCGCGGAGCGTGAAGATGCGTTCATTGGTTCATGACTACTGAGATACCGAACTGCAGCTGTGTTTCAATTCTTAGACAGCACGTAGACAGTCTACGCAGACTGCTTAGAATAGAGCACCGAGCTCACTCTGTCCGAAAATTGTAATACATCTGAACGGCTTTTACGCGATAATGCGCCACCTAGCGTCCAGAAGAAAAAGCTAAAATAAACAAACGTGAAAGTTTCATTTTCTAGCTATTTTGTGTTGAAATAAAAAAAACAAATAATCGTTACTCACATTGAGCGTCTGGGGAAGCGTGTGCATGTGTGCGGACGACCAATTTGACAAGATTTGATTTATCTTAGTGATTCACTGAGCCGCCATCTTGTTTAGACCGCATTGAAGCCTGCATTGTATTTGTCTAAGATTTCTTCTTATCGGAGCTGTCTATTTTTCTAGCTAAGTGAGAATCGGAATGGGACTTCAGATGGCCACCGTACATTTAGCTGTCCTTTTAGCCATCTTTGGTGAGTATTGGAAGAGACCCTGCATTGCAGTTTATCACCGTGAGACAGCTTCGGAGCACGGCTACATGGTGCTGCGTGCGTCGTTGTATTGACCAAATAACGCACAATTATTTGTACCAACTGGCATGCACTTGACGCTCATAAGACGCGCTCTCGGCGTTTCAATACCAACCGACAAATAAACTCGTTTCGCAGATCCGCGTCGACGTACGTCGACGGAGTTGCTAGAAAGCGTTCGCGTGAAATATTTCATAGCTGCACTTAATGGCGAGCTTCATTTCAGATAGCACAAGGTAAGTTTATGAGAGCGAAATCGTTTTCTGTTGTTTTACGGCAACGAGCGTTGTCGAAAAACTCGTATATTGAATTGAACGAGCACTGCAAAAAAATCTTTGCCGATTTGGCGCCAACTGAAGCGTTTTTCCTCTTCACTTTATGTCCTGGCCATGATTTTGTCTCTGGTGACGACCAGAATCCAGCTGCAGACATATGGGTATGCAAAATATTATATAATACCGCCAATCACTCGCAAGATCACGTGCGAGGAATGCACCAATTACAGACGCGGATTTCAGAGAATCGGAGTGGCAAGCGAAAGAGTGAGAAGGGCGGCTCGAGAACAACGAGTGACGCTACCTTGAAAACTTGTTTCATATAGGGACCTTACGTTGTTTGTGTTTGCCGCGCCTTCTGGTGGCATACCAGGGTTGCTCATGGTTGCCGGACGTTGAAGGCAAAACTGACACTGGTTTAAACTGAAACAGTGTTCCTACACGGTCATCCCATAATTCATCGAAATGCTGCAAAACTGACTTAGTGAAACTGCATTGAATAAAGCACTGTATGAATATGACGTAACAAAGGTAGTCCTCTCAATACATGATATCTTGCCGGCGAAAAGCCATAAACGGTGCCAGGCGTCAGAAGATATCACTTCAGCAACTAGTTGGTGTACTAGAAACCCACCTTTACGAAGCGCTCATACATTTTCAATCAGCAGCAGAATTATCAAAAGATTGAAAAGCTGCGTAGGTTCACGTGTTGCCATGCGGACGCTTATTGGACATTTCGCTGATTCTAAAGAAAAACTTATATGTGCTCACAAGGATAACACGAGCGTAGGTACACGGGCTGGGTTACGTATTTGTCTGTAGTAACCTCAGAGTTACTGCCGGTCTTTGTTAAATTTATTGTGTGGTGGTGGGTGTTTGCGTTGGTTTAGTCTGCAATGTTGTGTAATGTCGTTGTGTGTTATCCTCACCTATACCGGATGGACGCACGTAAAGCGTGCGGGGAAAGGGCCACATTGTGAAACATGCTTTGGAAGTGTGCTTTAAAAGTGACGTCACTGCCGGTGCTTCCTTCACGACGCATGTCACACAGGGATGAACTCCGAGGCCAATCGCTACTGCTACTACCGCGTGAGGCGACGGGCCGGCCTCCGCCGTGGCTGCGGTCACTGTTGCCGATAGATGGCGTCAGCTCACTGGTGACGAGCTGGCCGACCAGCTTTGGGCCACCCGGCCAGCCGAAGATGCCGCCCGGGTCAAAGGCTCCACCTGAGGCTCCACCATCATATTCAGCAGTGAGTGAGAAGGGAGAAGGGTTATTTTCCTCTTCCCCCCCCCTCGCTCGCTGAAAACTGCAGGCCTTCAAATAAAGTGTATTCATTCATTCACTTATATGTGCTCCCGAACCTAAAGAGAAGCTGATAAAAGTGAAGAGACTTTTAGAGGTAGGACATGCTATCATCCAGAGTATGGTAGGATGCCGCCGGTCACCGGGACTATTAGCTCTCGCTTTAATGTCTCAAAAAACAGTGCTATAATTCAGGGTTAACACTAGCACACCAAAGTAGCAAACCGCTTTTTCTACCAATTCAACTGCCCTGTCTTTTACTTTGTTCGATTTCTTTCCTTGTACTCCATTGCCAGCTTTACAATCAATCCTCCGCGGTTGACGCCTTGGCGGAACAGCATGGCTATCATCAGTAGCAGGGCTGCAGCTACGGAAATGATGCAGGTCAAAAGCGGGCTATCTGTTCCGCAGTACAAACATTTTTAATCGAATCAAGACGGTGTTTACCACAAGGCTCTCATTTAGTACAAGTAATTTGCTTGAACCTCTTTATATTTCATTACATGTAAATTTATGTAATATCCCCTCTAATTTTTGTTTTTTTTTTTTGGCCAACGCCCCATACTGTGCGTGAGCCATACATTGAGGTCATCATCATAATTATCACTTGTGCCACGAGAACCACGCTATCACGGGCAGTTGTTCGAAGGCGTGCAGATCGCAAGAAGGTAGCAGGCGAGACAGCGTGGCCACCCGGTGCTTCAGTCATGCAAAGACACGTCCATTGTAACACCACGCTGGATAAGCGGTTCGACGCAGGCACCCAAGGTTTCCGGATTCAGAATGCATCTGGGCTACTCTGCGCTTTGTTCAAGATGGCCCTTAGTTGGAGCCCACGCCTGCTGGGTCACTGTTCCTTGGGTGAGAGCGGGACCCTGCAGCAGCGCTTCGACGGAGAGATTCTCGTTCAACGCTGTTCTCCGAGGGCAGGTAAAGTTTTTTGCATATGGAGCCAAGGATGTCGTGACACAAGTTTAGCCATTGACAAGATTCTAGCAGCCGATTCCTGCGAAAGCGCTTAAATAATGTTATCGATTAGGCTAGGAATAATGTGCGCGGCAGTGGCATAGGCCGACACAACCTCTCTTTTATTGGCTCAGTGATATCGACTTTAGCAGCTGCCGAAAAAAAATGCGCGATCACCAAACACTTGACCAGATCGTGTGGTCTTTTGATGCTCGCTTCCATCACATATAAAAGCAAAAGAAAGGCGAGACCAGTGCACTGACATGCTGTCGAAAACACGACCTGCAATGTTTACGCCCACCCCGGACTGGACACTGTAAGTGAGAGGAATGATTCGGTTTACATTTATTATTTGAAATTGACTATACTTTGGATTCAGATTTCTTATTTGTACATCACTATACTGGAGTTAATTTCGGATAGTGGTGAGATCTAGCTCAAATGCTCTATTTTCGAGCCTCTCACTGAAACTTCATTGGTTGATGTCCCGTACTTCATTGCCGGTTTGTTATATATTAGTGAACTACTCGAAAAAAAAGTCTGCTTAAACTTCGTGTGCTTGTATTTCATATATAATGATGAGCAACTTCGTTGAAGCTAGCAGACGCCATTGGAATATATGACGTCACGGTTTTTTCATGCCTGAATTTCAATATGGCATCACCACCCACGATTTCATTGTGCACGTCTCCTGGTGGTAAATTCGATGATATTTAAATTAGTGAACAAAGATTGATTAATATGAAAACACGTTTGAGCAACTGATTATTATTTTAAAACAGAACGCCCGCGTGAATTCACAGTCCGACCTTGGTTCTACAATGCAAATAACAAGTAGGAGAATATCTCTTGTGCATACATGATGTTCTGGCAGCAAACTGGTCAACTCCGCGTCTCCTGACCAGCATGCGTCACTGCATAGCTTATGTGGGCTCGTCGCCGGGATACACAGTCGGCGAAAATTTGACCAGGCATTGATCCGACTTTTCCATAAATGTAGCAACGCGCGCATTTTCGTTGAAGTGATGCCATGGTGAGCCAAGCAAGAGGCGATGCGACATATGGCTCCACCGGCTGGAACCTAATTGCCAGAGATTCACCCCTCCTCTAAAAATATAAAAAAGGATACGCATCTTAAAAGGTATGTGAGAGAGTGAGTGGATAAACGTTTATTGCAACACATTTGTTTCTGAGAACGAAGCATGTGTGCGCGGGAAGTTTATGAGTGTAGCGTTGATGCATAAGAGAAAGTTACTTCATTGCTACCTTGCCTTGGTTTTGCAGCTCACCATTAAACCTCGGCATTCTGGTTCAACCAGTGTCCACCACCCAGTCCCCGGAATCGGTTCTGCTTTTCGGAACCAGCGCTGTCCATGGACACAGTTTCGCCAGGGCGGTGCTCCAACAGCGGAGAGCCACAGCCATAGTGGAGAGCGCACGCGCTGTGCCCTTTTCCCGGGCATGTGTGGTTCCTCTCTTTCTGCCGCCCACGAACCTGTCAAATGGCTGAAGAAAGCGCCACTTCAAGTCGGTACCTCATCTTTTAGACAGACAAAAGGCGTGAAGCACAGAGCGCACGGCCACGGTTCCGTGGGTTGGTGCGCGGCAGTCTGCGGCACGTAAGTGCCTGGTGATAATTGCACATTTGTATATAGTGATGTAAATAGCTTCTTGTATTTCGTATAAAAATATCATCATATGCTACATTGTTTTCGTTATGTCTTCAGATTCTTTTTTTACATTGCAATAGTTTTTAATAATACGGTAATCTTTTCTTGATTTGAATGAATTGCTTCAATTAGCAATTACGCAGGCAATTATCGACAAAAATATGACACTGCAGTGTCATTTGTCTTATCTCGGGACAGTTTTTTTTTGTCTGTCAGTCTGCAACAAAATTAAATAGTTAAGCTCTGCTTGCGTTGGAGCTACTCTTTCCGACGGTCTTGAAAGAGGACTTTGCGATAACTATTAGGTACACATGAGACGTATTTAAATGAAATCCAGCAACATAAAGTAGGTGAAAGTTTATGGAAACGTAAAACACCAGAAATATCTTCAACTTCTCGAACATTAATAATCTAAACAGGGCAGTTCGATGTAGTAACATTACCTCAAAAGTACCGCGTCTAATGAATAATGAGCCATATACTCCAGCTATTTCGAGCTGATCCACAATCAACAAACCAGCACTTTCCTTATAATTGTGACCAAGTAAACCCCCATGGTTTACCTCAATCTGTTTCAATTGTGTCGTAGATGCTTTACTATCGCGTTTGCGCTCAGCGAGTAGGCTTTCTGGGGTGGGTCGGCGCCTACTGAAATACATGATGTTCAATGACAAGACTCATTTTTAAAGACCGAGACGCTGACTTTTCTACCTACTTTTGCTTCTTAATAATTTCTTTCTAGTTTAGTGCGACAGTATAGTCTCCTCCGTCCGTATGCCCCAACAAGGTTGTCACAGAACGAGCGCTAAAAAAGAGCGCGCCGCCAAATCCTTGCGACAACGGGCGGTAGAAACGCCGCGAGGTAAAAAGAAAAAAAAAAGAAAGCAAACATCCAAGCCTGCCGGGTGCGCGCCCTCCCGGCAGAAGCACGGCTTCGCAGACGAACCTCCTCACCCCACATCGGCGGCCAAGCAAGGCCGCGATATTTCTAGCACGAAGGAGGCGTGGTCATACCGAGTTGACTCACCCGCCGGAGAGGGCATTCCAACCGTCTCGCCCTCTTCCCAGCTTTCGCTGCGTATCGCGCCGACGAAAGGACGAGAAATTTCTGGAAGGTGGCGCGGAAGGTATTTAATCGAGCAGCCAAGATGAGAAATCAGGAGGAGACGGAAGTGAGCGCCAGAGAGCGTAGAGATTCCGCCGTGTAGTCGGCGAAGTTTTTGGTCCGTAGGGACGGCTCGAGCTACAGGCAAGAGCGTGGGTTTACCGCTATCGAGCGAAGACGCGGCAACAGCTGCGCGTGTGAAGCCGACGGATTTCCGGCGAAGAAGTTTGAAGCTTGGAGAGTGGCCATTTGAGGACGCGAGGTTTCCTGGAAGAGAAGCTTCGAGAGCTACGGAACGACAACAACGCTGGACTTTGAGTGAGTGATTCTCGGAAGAGTATCATTCAGACTTTTGTTCCAAGGACTTTGGACTGAATAGGTTTTCTATCTCTTTAGTCCTTAAGTGTCTTGGTTGTTGAATGCATGCGACTGCATTGTAGTGCGTATTGTTGTCTGTGTCCGTTGTTTTGAGTGTGGCTGATTGTACCGTGTAGTACGTTGTTTGATTGGTGACGTATTGTATGTAACTATTGTGGAGTGTGCATTTTGTGTATTATTTTCGATCTGCCATTATTGAGAATATAATTTGTTTGTTTATCAACTCTCGGCTCTGACTTGTTCTTTGGGCCACAGCCGGCGTCCGCTGGCGCACCAAAAAGGACCACTTCTAAATTGTCCACGCTTTCGTGGTGCGGTTCGGGGGGCCGATACTTCGGCTCTTGGAATTAGCCCGGCGATCGCCTCCCTAATAAACGGGACAGGTGTGACAAATAATCTGGCGTCCGCGACAGGACCTTTTGGTGCACAGTGTGTCCAAAGTAGTGAGAAAGAGCCTCGAGTTGTGATAGTGCTATCGGAAAGATTTTGTGTGTTGTTCAGTGTTCTCGTTAACGAGTGCAGGGGAGTGTTCCGATAGACCGATTTAGGCAGATACTTTTTGCGCGCGGCAAGGTTTTATTTGCGAGTTGCGAGACACAATGGATCTCGAAAAGTTAGTTGCGCTTGGTGAGAAGATGGGTCTTTCCGGCGCCGAACTACGGAAGTGGGTAAGCCAGAAGGAGAAAGAGGCGGTAGAGAGAGAGAAGTTGGCAGCCGAAAGGGCGAGAGAAGAAAGAGAAGCGAGGGAGCGCCAGCTGAAAGAAAAAAGAGAGGAAGGGAAGCGGCACTGGCAGCACGAGATGGAACTCGAGCGGCTCCGTTTGCAACAGCGAAGTGAAACTCCCGTCCAAGCTAGAGTTGAAAGCAGCGAACGGGAAGATCACGGCTTCCGCTTGAACCCAAGCAAGCTGCTCGTAGCGTTTGATGAAAGGAAGGACGACCTAGACGCGTACCTCCACAGATTTGAGACGATTGCGAGGAGCCAGTATTGGCCGGAACAGCAATGGGCAACTGCTTTGAGTACTTGCTTGAGTGGTGAAGCGCTCAGTGTGTACGGTAGGCTGACGCCGACTGATGCAGCCAACTACGCAAAGGTGAAAGCTGCTTTGTTGAAGCGATTTAGATTCACTGTAGAAGGATTCCGGGACAGATTTCGGACAGGAAAACCAGCTGATGGTGAGACGGCTACGCAGTATGCCGCCCGACTGTGCCATTATTTCGACAGATGGATTGAACTTTCAGGGACAGCGCAGGAGTACGATGAGCTTAGAGAGCTGCTAATTAGAGAACAATTTCTTACTAGTTGCCACCCAAGCCTGTCACTGTACTTAAAAGAGAGGAAGGCTGACTCACTTGAAGACATGCTTGAATTGGCTGATCAATTCTTGGAAGCGCAAGGTGGCACTAATTTGGCCAAGGTAAAGAAGGATTGTCCCGATGATTCGAAGAAATTGGCTCCCGAAGAAAAGAAGCGTGCACCAGAGAGCATTCCGCGATGTTTTCTGTGTAACCGAGTGGGTCATCGCGCGAAAAACTGTCGAACAATCTTTACGAGCCCTACGGTAGTGAAATGTTTTAAGTGTGGTCAGACTGGGCACAAAGCAGATGCATGTCGAAACGGAGCGAGTCAAACTCACCAGGTATCATGTGTGCAAGCAGCACCGAAATCCGATAACAATGCCGTCACCGACGGATTCGTAGAATTGAAAAATGGGGAGAAAATTCCTATTGTTGGTGCTGTAATGTCACAACAGTCGACCGGTGTTACGAAGCGAATGCCAACACTGCCTGGAAAGGTTGCGGGCAAGAAGATTACGGTTCTAAGAGACACCGGTAGCTCCACGGTTATCGTGCGGAAAAATTTGGTACGGGAAATTGAGTTGACAGGCAGAACGAAACCGGTTTGCCTAATTGACCGTACGGTTAGGGTGCTTCCCGAAGCAGAGATTGAGTTGGAAACCCCGTACTTCAGCGGAAAGGTTACTGCTTTATGCATGACGACCCCCCTGTATGACCTTGTCATCGGAAACATCGACGGGGCGCGAGGGCCAAGTGATCCAGAATGTTTGGGAGAAGACCCGAAGATAGAGTCCTCGCCAACACAGCGGCCGCGAGATACAGTGGAGGAACATCCCGTGACGGATCTCACTAGAGCCCAAGGTGAAGCTGCGGCGCAAGAGACAGCGAAGGAGAAGACGATCGTGTCGAATAAGTTCACGGGCCGAGCAACTGGACTTACGTCGGCACGACCTCAACCGACCGACAGTGTAAAGGAGACGGAGTTGGCCAGCCGGGCAAGATGTGGGGGCATGATCAAGCGGGTAAATAAACAGACAGGACCCGTCGAATGTAATTACGCGTTAACGGTGTCGGAAAAGACAACGATGGCTGAGACGACGCCTCAGATATCGTCGTTGGAAAGGGCTCTCCGAAAAAGAACGTGGAAACACAAGAAAAGATCGAGCGAGCACCGCAAAAAGGGGCGCAAGCGCGGCTCGAAGTACACAGGATAAGGGCTGAGGTCAAAGCAGAATGTGTTGGGCAGTGCTGAGTGCCATATGTTGTGTTAATATTGTGTTATCCTGTGTCACAAGTGTCGAAGTGTTGTGCTGTGATGTGATGTATAGTATTGGACCATTGTTGTATTGAGAGAACTTTGTACATTTGTATTATTGGGAATGTGTGGTGCAGTGTTGTACTCATGTGCTTGTGGTTGTGTTTTCACGTGTTGTGTAATTGAATTACAATGTACAATTGTATTAAGTGATCTATTGTGAATGTGAAGTGTCACGAGCGACGGATTGTGTTACAGTCTGTGAGAGTGTGTGGTGACTGTTCGCGCTCGTTTGTGTGGTTTGAATATTATGAGATAATATTCTTAAAGTGGGGGGCAGTGTCACAGAACGAGCGCTAAAAAAGAGCGCGCCGCCAAATACTTGCGACAACGGGCGGTAGAAACGCCGCGAGGTAAAAAGAAAAAAAAAGAAAGCAAACATCCAAGGCTCCCGGGCGCGCGCCCTCCCCGCAGAAGCACGGCTTCGCAGACGAACCTCCTCACCCCACATCGGCGGCCCAGCAAGGCCGCGATATTTCTAGAACGAAGGAGGCGTGGTCATACCGAGTTGACTCACCCGCCGGAGAGGGCATTCCAACCGTCTCGCCCTCTTCCCAGCTTTCGCTGCGTATCGCGCCGACTAAAGGACGAGAAATTTCTGGAAGGTGGCGCGGAAGGTATTTAATCGAGCAGCCAAGATGTGAAATCAGGAGGAGACGGAAGTGAGCGCCAGAGAGCGTAGAGATTCCGCCGTGTAGTCGGCGAAGTTTTTGGTCCGTAGGGACGGCTCGAGCTACAGGCAAGAGCGTGGGTTTACCGCTATCGAGCGAAGACGCGGCAACAGCTGCGCGTGTGAAGCCGACGGATTTCCGGCGAAGAAGTTTGAAGCTTCGAGAGTGGCCATTTGAGGACGCGAGGTTTCCTGGAAGAGAAGCTTCGAGAGCTAAGGAACGACAACAACGCTGGACTTTGAGTGAGTGATTCTCGGAAGAGTATCATTCAGACTTTTGTTCCAAGGACTTTGGACTGAATAGGTTTTCTATCTCTTTAGTCCTTAAGTTTCTTGGTTGTTGAATGCATGCGACTGCATTGTAGTGCGTATTGTTGTCTGTGTCCGTTGTTTTGAGTGTGGCTGATTGTACCGTGTAGTACGTTGTTTGATTGGTGACGTATTGTATGTAACTATTGTGGAGTGTGCATTTTGTGTATTATTTTCGATCTGCCATTATTGAGAATATAATTTGTTTGTTTATCAACTCTCGGCTCTGACTTGTTCTTTGGGCCACAGCCGGCGTCCGCTGGCGCACCAAAAAGGACCACTTCTAAATTGTCCACGCTTTCGTGGTGCGGTTCGGGGGGCCGATACTTCGGCTCTTGGAATTAGCCCGGCGATCGCCTCCCTAATAAACGGGACAGGTGTGACAAAGGTATACTTGAAAGGAAGTACCTATTAAATGAAGATATTGAGCATCTACATAGTTCTTGAAGAAGAAGGAGGAGCGTGAAGAAGAAGGGCTTGGCTTGAAACGAACAAAAACACTTTTGAAGACCTTCCGCAGATGTCAAGAAGAATAAAACACTCATGATATCGCGAGAGTCGAGAATAGTGCGTCTTTCGAGAATAGTGGCAAAAAAGACCACTTGTTGTTCATGGCTAGTAATCACAATTACGCTCTAGCGATAAAGCACGGCCCCGAGGAAAGCTCAAGGATGACGTTCATTTTGTCTCAAAGTATTCCTACGCTGCACATTTGAACCATTTTAGACTTATTTTACAAGCTAATTCATGCCAATATGAATAGTTCTAATTTATATAAGCCAAATGCAAGTTTAGTTCACAATACTGACGTATTAAGCTATAGAGATCTACACCACATATAGATATGCGGTATTAAGAAAAAAGGAACAGACTGGAGTGAAGGTGTTTTACCCCTTGCGAACGTATTCTCAGTACGAATAAAATGCATTTTTCTCAGTTCAACATAAAGTGCAATAGGATATTTTAGAGAAAAAACACCTGAAATGTATGCCACTGTTCTGGATAACTTTACCAATAAATACATGATTTCACGCCAGCAAAAGTGGTAGATATTTTCTAGTGGTTCGAATGGTGCAACTGATAAAAGCATCATGAAACAACGTTAAATTGTGAAACTTCACAGCATAATATTAGAGTAAATCATAATGATTTGGGTGAAACACCCTTTTGTCCATCTGGCTGTCTGTCTATTTGTCTGTTTGTCCATCCGTTCGTTCATGCGTTCATCCATTCTTCTGTCTGCCTCTTTTTCCATGCGCTCCTATCACGTTACAGAGAGGGAGATAACAAAACATTTATTTGCGATCAAGGAATGAATGTCGGTGAGTGGGATTATTAGTCCGGGATCCCATTTGCACGGGCCGCTCTCCTAGCTCATTTCACAAAGCCTCTAAGGTCTTCGATCGGGGCTGGACAGAGCTAGCTCGAACCCTACAGTGTTGTGTTGTGCTCTGGGTTGTAGAGGTGGATTGTTGAGCATTCCCATACCATGTGGTACAGGGTGGCTGTTTTATTGACGCAGAACCTGCAGTATGGTGCGTATGTGTCTGGATCTATCTTAGACAGTATGTATGGACTGGGATAAGACAAGGTCTGCAGGCGACGCCATGCTACCTGAGATTCTTCACTGAGCTTTGGCCCCGGTGGCGGAAGTTTCCGTCTTGCGAGTCATTGATGTTCTGGAATATATGTGTATGTTAGGAGCAGGTCCATACGCATAGACGATGGTTGGTGCTTTATGCCGGGGTTGGAGGTCGGGAAAAGTAGTTGTCAGGCCTAGGCATGGGCGAGCT